>DWHP01007104.1:0-11103 GCA_018247895.1 Parnassius honrathi
ATATCAAAATATAGCCAGGCTATGCAGCCATTGCCTCACCTGCCCACGTCGCCGCGATTATTTTTTGCTTGTATCAGCTCCGCGCCGCAGTTTTTTTTTTTTTTGTAGAATAAGGGTGACAAACGAGTGACAAAGGAGAATGTATTAAATTATATTATAATTACACTTTTAACATATTTTTATACAGTTTAAACAGTTCTATACTAATTTGAGTGAATATAATTATTGTCGTGGAGGTGTTCCAAGAGTATCCATTTCCTCTTTTCGATCTGTAAGTAACATAAGACGTGACTATGGGATACACAGTGAAACCTTTTTTTAAATAAAATAAGGGTGACAAACGAGCACACAGTCCACCTGATGGTATGTGCTTGCTGTAGCCCATAGACATTTACATTTAATATCGATAAAGAATCAAAATGCAGTTGAGTTGTCACCCCTGAGGACTAAGATAGAATGTCTCGATTGCAGTAAAACGAGCCTCTGATTCTCAACACTCATCGTATGAAACACAGCAACATTGAGTGGCTATTTTACGCTTGTATTCTGTGAGAGTGAGATCCTTTCCCGGTCGAGCCGACCCATTCGTGCTACAACCATAATATAGCTGCAGCGTGGGTCTACGACGTATAAAAGTATATAGTGGGCAAATAACATTTATCCTTAGCTTTAACCGAGTTAAAAAGGAGCAAGGATATTAATTAGGCTTGATAACCGACTAAAGTTCCGTATTCAAAGGTTAAAATCCTCTTAATGCCACTCTATTGTCTATCAATCCATATGTCCATCCGTGTGATTCTCCATCTGTCCATCTGTCTGTATGTCACCGCTCCCTAGCTCATAGACTAAATGAATTAAAGATCTAAAATTTGGATATTTGGAGAACGTTGACCCAAAGCTTTGAACCGATGACTTTGATGAAAAAAATAACCAACATTGTTTTCTTATACGAGCATGTGGGTTGCTATTGCCTAGAGCTCACTGAGTAAAGTGTTCTTTATTAATTATTATCGCCAATATAACGAAACGAGCTGCCGCCATAGTTAAAAGCCAGCTAAAAAGATCTCAAAAAATAAACTAGTTTGGAATTTGTAATTTCTGAATATTGTGTAGCATATACCTACTATATATAAAAAAACATTTTTGTATAAATACAGTATATGGACACAACTCATAACATACAGATATACGATTTATGATGTTTAGAAATCATATATACAGGGTTATTTTGCAATATACGCCCAAATTGGCAGGCAAGGTATAAGGTAAGGCATAATAGACAAAAATAGGCGAATGGTGAAGAACAATTAATAATAAAATCACAAACATTCTGTCCTATTTATCTTTTAAATTCAGAATACGTGGTTATGCATTATCTTAACTGATTGTCATTCATAATAGACAAAAATAGGCGAATGGTGAAGAACAATTAATAATAAAATCACAAACATTCTGTTGTATTTATCTTTTAAATTCAGAATACGTGGTTATGCATTATCTTAACTGATTGTCATTCATAAATACCTAACGATTACCATTTTATTAAACACGCACACATTCGTAAGGATCGCTAGGTCGCGGCAAAAACGTGTAGTAGTGCGTACGCGTGGTTGTCCATAAATCACATTCAATTTGGGATAATTTCAAATAAAAATAGAAGACGGGGACGTAAAAAGTGCATTATATATAAAAATATATAGAGTTCGAAGATGTAGTATGTATCGAAGAAAGAAAACCCCAGCTACAGTAACTAACTACATCGATGTTGTATGAAAGGGTCGAATCTTTTTTTGGTATCATGTCATTCCAAGTAGATAATGGAAGACTATATAAACGAAAGATAGATTTTGTGCGGTGATTTGTGGAATCGCTTAGTATACTAGTCAGATTAATTTTTTTCTTTTTTTTAATTAGTCTATAATGTGGTTGACAACTGTATAAAGGCTTCTTTTCGGTCTTACACATTCCCTTGTAATCGGCCATTAAAAAAATATTATGTTGCTCAACTAAAATTCACGCCATTCACAAAGCCTTTCTTTTTTATTTGGTCGCTGTACAAATGGAATCATAACTTCGATAATTTAATCAATTATTTTAATTTTAAGCTTTGTTATCGTAAAAAGAATCACATAATTGTTTAGTTTGTATAACTTTATACCTCTAACCCTAAACTTATGAATTTTATATCCATTGTGCTTAGAAATTAAAGAATTCGTCTTCATCGAACGGTCCATCTTTAGCTTCCGAAACGCGGAGCGCCGATAGCTTGAACCCTTGTTGTTGCATTTCGTCTATTTTAGGCAATTCTTGTTTTATCGTCTCCTCAACGTTGATTTTATTGAGTTCTTGTTGCATTCTTTCTTTGACGGGACCTTCAAGTGCATCCATAATTTGATACCTGAGAAGATTCGGTAAGACGTTCACTGCAAATTCAACAACGTAGTCTAACGTGCCCGCGCCATCGAAACGAACTTGAATGTTGCCAACTTCGAGATCTAAATCTCTAAATTGCGGTTTTTTCCTCGTGTCTAGTGGCTGAGCAAGAATTATTCTTCCACTTATGTATTCAACTGAGAAGGAAGCAGTACCTGCTCTTGACATTAAACCGCTGACGGCCGAGATTTCCCATTGCGTGATTCCTTCAAGCTTCTGCGTACCGATTTCAAAGTCAGCCACTGCTGTGTTGTTCTCTAACTTAAGTGTTATATTACCTACTCGTTGAAATGATGAAATGCCCATTATCCAAGTATGTTCTAAAGTGATTGTAAATACACTGACTGTTGTATTGTAATCTTTTACTTTGTAAGGATCAAGTTGCATTTCCCTGACTTTCTTTCTGGCGTCAGCTATGACCATATCTAACGGAGAAATTGAATTAGGGAATTGCATATCACCTGCAACTTCGTCTAGCTTCTCATTTATGACTTTCCTCGCTTTGACATATGCTTCTTTTAGAACGTACGGTTTAATAGAATCGAAGAGGAATGTACCAACCGAGTTCACGACACCTTGGAACATACTACCGAAGAAGCCTAAGTTCTCAAAGTTAACAGCAATATTACTAAAGCTCAGATCAATTGTTATGTCTTGCGCTTGTAATTTTCCATTTCTTTCTACTCCCAGAGAAGCCCTCGCTAGTATTTTCAAACCGGCGATGTCAACGGTAAACGGTCCTTGTGCTTTGTTCAGCCATGTCCACAAAGTGTAATTTCCGCGAGCTTGCAATTTGTCTATTACCAAACCTGCGTGAACCTACAAATTAAAAATATGTTATACATGCGTAAGTAAAAGTATTAAATTCTATTTGGAAATTTAAAACAACTTCGTTTAATTAATCAATTAAAAAATGCACAGACTGGTCAGAGATAGAAGCAACAACTCTTGGTATTACGGTCGCCAATCCGAATTAAATTGATAAGGAATACTTCCTACGTTAGATTGTCATGGGTTGATATCAAAGACAAACATTTAGTTTGACAGCTCTGTGGCGTTGTAACTTATCACAAGTTGAGGCGCTAAGGGCCGCGGGTTTGAATCCGTCGCAAGTATTTGTATATAAAGTAAAAAGTAAAGTAACAGCCTATATACGTCCCACTGCTGGGCACAGACCTCCACTAATGCGTGTTGGCGAACTTCAAATGCCTTCGAAATATTTTTTTTCTTAATCCTCAGACATGCAGGTTTCCTCACGATATTTTCCTTCACCGCCGAGCACGTGGTAAATCAGCATTTAAAATTGCAATTAACGATTTCATTGGTGCCGGCGGGGATCGAACCCGGGTTACTCGCGTTCTGTTATATTTACAGCTAGCGTTAGCGTTAGAGCCACTACGTAAATACATATAAATGAAATAAACAATAAAATGAAGGATACTTAAACCAAATGAGTGATTATTAAAATTGTGTGTCTTTGTATTCATCATTTACGCAAAAATAACTGGACGGATTTTGACCAAATATGGTATTTGGTTACTTTTTATACGGCAGTGAAAAATCGAGGGTTAAGTTTTCCTTCCTTTCGAACTTTATTTTCTAAATATCTGCTGGTTCTTCCTTCACCAATAAAATTTGTTACATCAGTCTATTACAAATTTCTTCTTTTGAAAATATAATTTTAAAATTATGTGAACATCGTGACAAAGTCAGAAACTGCGTCGCCATCTTTATATGTAGTACGTTTCTTAAAACAGTGCTGTCTATTAAAATGAAAAAGTGTTCCAGTCAGGTGACTATTAAAATTATTAATAGCAATTTTATTTGCTGATTCACCACCGAGGTGAGGGAGAACATCATGAGGAATACTTCTCTGAGGAGATAAATTTATCATGGATATTTCTATTGTCATAGGAGAGCATTGGAGCACGACCGACTTTTCCAGCCTCATAAAATACTACATGAGGGTAATATGGTCATCCGGTTAATATGGTCACTTCCTAATAACTCAAAAACTGCAGTCTTGTTTGCATGGATGACTTCGATACTCAATCAAATATCATATCGTGGAGTGTAGAGGTAAGGAGAACCATCTCACATAGGAGAATAGTTCAAAAAGTGTCCATCTGTACGCAGTAAATAATTAGTTCAAAAACTCTTCACAACAGCGCTAGAGTAGCTATAGGGTGTGAAATTAACTAAACAGCTGTCGACGGAGTGAAGAGTGCTGAGTTGAGGAATTTAATATTTGTGGTGACTAGAGTAGTTGATGAAACTGCAGTATTTAAAACTTCAATTACACACTGTATGTATATAGACTGCTACTTTATTTTTAATGAGCCTAGCATTCTCATTTTTAACTGTGCTGTACTCATGGAACAAAAAAGGAAGTACCTTCAAAGCCGGTGCTTGAAGCGATCTTTACGTAAATTCTATAGGTACGCGAGATATCCAAGATCGATCCTCATCCGGCACCAATGAAATTGTTAACGCAAATTTAAATGCAATTTGCTAAATGTACGGCAGCGAAGGAAAACATCTTGAGGAAGAACGCATGTTTGAGAAACGTTAAGCTACGTACGTAAAATTTCAACAAGAAACAGCTCAATATCCGTTGAAACTGAGACTGTAATTACAAAATATTAAATTAATCTCAGGGGCATTAAAACGCTCGCGCGTTCGATCGTAAATGCCATGTTTAACAAAATGGCAGCAAACACTCCATAGCGGTTCGAATTTAATTTTAATCGACGTCGATGCAATATTACATTCCTAAATGCTTTTTCTTTAAATCATTCACTAATGTAATATACTTTCAGAACGTCTTGTTGGTGGTTGTAAATGCGACTGCTGAGCATGAGGTCCTAGGTTCAAATCCCGAATCCTTTTTCCGTCAAGAAATTCTCCGGTCTGGTTGGTTTACCGTCCCATCGGACTATTGGAGTGAGGGTCTCTGTTTCCTCACTCTCATAGTGTACTGGTGCTTGCGCTACACTTGGGCACTATAATGCTGTCCTGCGCCGAAGGCTAGTCTCCGTTCTGGCTGGCCGCCGTGAAAGAAAATTTGGTCTGGAGGACATTATTATACTTTCAGTAAATTATAATTATTACTTTTAATAAATTATTACAACTAATAACTATAGTTTTTTTTAGAAGTATATTGCTAGATGGTAAACACCTTTTTTGCCTAGTACATCCGTCTGGATAGGTTCCATCTATTTCTCCCGCCAAGCAGGAATACTTGTGTACTTGTCTTAAGGGTGTAGAACATTGGCCCTTCACCGGTGGTCCGTGGTCCCTAAGGTCACCCGAAGTGGTGCGCGAAGGCTCTGTTCAATTCTCTTCTATACAGGGTAATTTTGCAATGTTCCGGCCAAAAAAGAAAATGTTTAGAATAAGTAATATTAGCAAATGGTTAAATTCCAAATGCGTGGTAATGCATTATTTTAACTGTCTTTACTGTGCACGCACACATTCGTAAGGGTCGATCGATAGGCAAAACGTTGTTGCCCATAAATATCATTTAATTTGGGACAATTTCAAATAAAAGTAGAAGCCTTATTTATTCGTATTTTCAAAAACTGCAACAACGGTATATCATAATTTATATAGTTATTTTAGCTTAAGTTTAAAATTTGGAAAATACTCTTTGAAAAATAATCCTGTAGATATAAGTGTATACCTACTGCTGATACGGTTCCTGCACAGTGTGTTACTACATTAAAATATAATGTTGAAACGTGGTGCATAATAAAACTTTTGTCTATGCGTTTTATTTTGAGAATATACTTGAAAATTAACACTACCTATGGTATCTAAAGGTTGGTGGTACACATGGCACAACAAACAATTTGTTAAATGTTCCCTCATTCCTAAAAGGTTAAGAACTATTGGTGTGGAGCGTGGTGTAGTTATAGGCTGTAGGGCATTCTATCTAGTCCTAAGAGGTGACGAAATGGGTTGTAGCCTTTATAGTTTGAAGTTAGTCGCAGATGTTACCGGATCGTAGTAGCCACAAAGCAGCAAGTCGACATTAAGTCCATTTGTGACTTAAATTATCTGACCGATGATCAAATTAAAACTAGGTGTTCAAATTTTACTACAGAGGTCTAAAGTTTTTGAAATCTACATTGATTTCATTCTTAGACAAAGCTTAAAATAGGTCTGAACTGAATTGTTTGATTTCTACATCAACAGTTTGATTGTGTAACACCGGTCTAATATCTTAATTGAGATATTGACTATATAACTTATAACCAATACTGATACATTTACACAATATAATATAACCAACTTATTTCATAGTGTAGTACGTAAGAGTAATATGGTCATTTTCTTGTAACTCAAAAACTACGGCCTTGTGTACATAGAATGCTCTGTGACACGACAGCTCTTCATCGGTCAATCAAATAATAAAGGATCAATAGGGCGATGCTTTATCGACGCCATGTTTTATCGTCGACTGTTGACATTATAGTAAATATTTTAGTCGATTTTAGTATTGTGTAGTGTAGTTAATATTTTTTAAGTTGATTTTTCGAAGTGTTGCTAATTATTGCAAAAGCTTGTTTGCTAATGTTTTCTTAAAATATTAATTCTAGTATATGGCTTTGTATTTTTTGTCTCTGTCCGCTTAGTTTTGGGTTTATAGGGCGACAATGCTTAAGGGGACCGTATTACCCTCACGTATTTACGGTTATGTACGATATTGACGGGTTATAACCAATACTGATACATTTACACAATATAACATAACCAACTTATTTTCATAGTAGATACTTGAAAAAAGTTCTGCCTACAATAACTTCCATTTCTTTTTGTAGAATATGGGTGATAAATGGGCACATAGTCCTGATGATAAGTGGATGCTGTAGCCCATATACATTTATATCTACCCTCGATTAAGAATTAATATAAAATATAATGAACGAAAGTACTAAAACGGAGTGCCTCGTTACCTTGTTTCCATGAAAATGAAATCACCGGTTCTCTACGCTCATCATTCGAACCTCAACAGGATTAAGCTGCTATTTGACGCTGGTTGTAGATTTGTTTAGATTTAAAATCATTTGTTTTTAGATTTAAAATAATTAAATGTCATGAAGCGAATAAACTTATTTACGTATGTGTTGAGTAACAGTAATTAGGCGATTTAGATACCGTGGTCGGCACGCGATCATTTCCTGACTGCAGGCCAAAATAAACTTTAAGTCGTTTGTAGTTGAGTTTAAAGTTGTATACATTTATAGCGAAGGGTGACTGTTCAAGCCACAACTGTCGTGATGTTGAATAAACTTGTGATAGCATCTGAAAATTCTTTGGCGACACCTAGAAAATATCCATTAAGCTTCGCTCGTTTTATAAGTTATAACAATCCTGAATATACTGGATGACCTTTTTTACCATCTGAAAAAAAAAAGGTGTAACATGTGAACGAAATAGAAGCCTATGGCACTAATATTTCACAAAAAAAAAAATGAATTGAATATGTAAATAAATTAAATCTATCAAAATTCAAATCATATCCACCCTACTTTACGAACGGCAACAAAACAATAAATTTAGTAGGCATCTTTGACCTTGTCACTTCGCAGGGTCACAGGTTCAATGGAAAAGAGCAATTTCGGTGTGGTAGAGCCACGCGGCAGCTTTTGCTGTCGCACAGATGGGCCAGCTCAAACCGGGGTGGCACCACGACCTCACAGAATACTAGCGTGAAGTAGAGAGTTACCTCTGGGATTCGCTTGGTGTGTGCAGGTGGCCGGAGGCCCCATTCCCATCCTCCCCTTAACATGGTAGCGGATTTAAGTAAACAACTACCCCAGGCGGGTATCAGCACCCCTGGTGTCGGAGAATCCCTCGTTGAGCTTTCACGACCAAGTTGTCTTACTATTCCTCAGCGTGGGTGCTCAGCCTGCCTCGCGTATTCTTGGGGGAGGGGCGGGAACGAAATTTCTCTCGCGACAAAAACGGCTCGGGACAAGCGGAGCAACAACACTAAGGTGACCCCTGCCACGCTATCCGTGAATTTTTGCAACATCAGCAACCTTAACGCTGCCCGCTACCATGTGGAGACGTCAAAGCCGGCCTAGCCCTTTTTAAGCGAGACTCAGGTGTCATCTCCAGCTGATACTTCATATCACTCCTATCATCCGGGGTACAAATTAGAACATTCCTTTGTGCCCCGGGCTGGAGTTTGCGTACACGTCAGAGAGGACATCTGTTTTCGACGCCTCGGCAGTCTTGAATCTTCTATGGCTGCGTGTAGACAGCGACAACCATCCCCGCGTCTACGTGTGTCTTTATAAGTACCATAGCGGTAATACCGAAACAGACCGACTCATCGACCACGCCCAAATGGCTAAAGATCCCGTGCTACAGTAGATCCCATCCGCAGAGCTCGTGACCCTTAGCGATTTTAACGCCCACCACGCCGAATGGCTCAGTTCACGTTTAACCGATCATGCGGGGAGATCTGTTTATAACTTCACTTTAGGGTATAGTCTGACACAACTGGTTATTCCGCCTACGTGAATCCCAGATGTGGAAGATCATACACCTTCCCTGTTGGACCTTCTGTTTACCTCTCATCCGGACGGATATCAGGTTTTCGCCGATGCCGATGCCGATGCTATAAGCAGTAGTGCTACCGGGCCTGGGCTGACGTTCGACGTCAACGTTTCGGGATGTAAACATCAGCGATCTTAAAAAGAAGTATAATTCCGCCTTCGGGTCCTTCAAAAGAGTCATTGTCAAGGCAAGGTCTGAGCACATCGACAGCATTGGCGAGAAGTTAGTTCGCCTTCCTTCGGGAACCCGTGCATTCTAAGCTTTCGCCAAGGCTGTCCGAGGGAACTTCTGTCAGTCATCTCTATCATCTCTACACAGAGAGGACGACTCACTGGTCCATGCCGCAAAGGAGAAAGCCGATCTTTTAAGCTCTCTCTTTGCGTCCACACACCACCAACTATCCCACGGTTGGTGTGAGTGCTCCATGCCGGATTTCCGATTTACACAGCACTCGATTCGCAAAGCACTCTTCTGTTTGGATGTCAGTAAGTCGAGTGGACCTGATGGAGTCCTTCCCGTTGTGCTGAAGACGTGTGCCCCAGAGTTAGCACCGGTTTAAGCGCGTCTTTTCCGGTACTCTTACTCCCAAATTTTTTTTATTATGTGCGAGCAGCTATGCATGTCTAGGGAAAGAGACATCACTGCGATCAAGAAGGTCTATTGTGATCGCTGCTATGGCAATAGTTCACGGCTAAGCCCTATGTCTCCAATGAATAGAAGGAGTTGTTTAGCCGTGAGCAATTTCACTTCTTCTGGGCGGAGTGGATAGTTTCCCAGATGAGTGTTACGTTTGCGCATTAAGGGTCCTCAATCAGTTAGGACGTGTAGAGTTGTTTCTTCCATTATGGAACAGAATCGACACATCGTTGAGTTGCTTAGTCCAAGTATGGACAAGTACTTTTTAAGACAACAGTGTCCAGTTAGGGCTCTTACTCTACTCCCAAAGCGTAATCCCGAATTCTTGGAGGACAGCTTAGGTCCACCCGATCCCTGAAAAAGGCGACTGCTCAGACCCGTCCAACCACAGGCCTATCGCCGTCGCCTCCTTGTTCTCCAAAATAATGGAGTCTATTGCAAACTGCTAGCTCATGAGGTACCTTGAGGATCACAAGCTGACCAGTGACTGCCAGTACGATTTCCGTCGTGGTCGATCAGCTGGTGATCTTCTCGTCTACTTTACTCATAGATGGGCGGATGCAGTAGAGTCCAAGGGGGAGGCATTGGCCGATAGCTTGGACATAGCGAAGACCTTCGATCGGGTCTGGCACAAAGTGCTTCTTTAGAAGCTTCCTTCCTATGGGCTTCCCGATATTTTTGTGCAATTGGATCACTAGTTTTCTTTTGCTATGCAGACAACACCACTGGTGATACCTTATACACCGGCCGTGCCATTATTTCTCGGAAAATCGTCTCCGAGTACCGGAACAAACCTTGTCTGAAGTCGAGTCTGTACTTAACAAGGTCTCGGATTGGGGGTGAATAAATCTAGTTCAATTCAATCCCCAGAAGACAAAAGTTTACGCATTAACTGCTAAAAAGAACCCCTTTATCGTATCTCCTCAGTTCGAAGGCACTCCCCTTGCTACCTGAGCTAGTATCAGAATCCTCGGCGTCGACATATCGAATAGTGTGCAGTTTCGTGTTCATTTGGAGGGGAAGGCCAAATTGGCCTCTAAAAAGCTTGGCGTGCTCAGCAGAGTGAGACAGTATTTCATGCCGGCACATCACTTGCAACTTTACGAAGCGCATGTTCGGCCTCACATGAAATACTGTTCTCATCTCAGGGCCAGGGCACCCCAGTGCCAGCTCCTTCCACATGACCACATTCAGCGCAGAGCAGATTCGAATCGTCGACGACCGAGTTCCTTCTGATCAGCTCATTTCACTGGTGCTGCGTAGGGATGTTGCCTCCCTTTGGGTTTTCTATCGTATCTACCATGGAGAGTGTTCTGAGGAATTGTTCGGATTAGTTCCAGCCGTCAAATTTCACGAACGCACATCGCGTCAAAATTCCCGATACTATCCTCACCATCTGGATGCTTGGCGGTCCACTACTGTACGTTTTACTAGGAGTTTTCTTCCTCGTACAACTTCTCTGTG
>DWHP01007105.1:0-11103 GCA_018247895.1 Parnassius honrathi
TATAATTGTTGATAACTTTTTTTTTAAATAATCGAATGAAGTTTTTATATTTTTTCCTAATCTACACAAAAAACAAACATTTTAAATAAAAAAAAATACAAAATGTTTTTTTATTCATTTGTTATTTTGGTTTTTATTGAGTGTAAGATCGAGCGATGCGAGTTCTGGACTTAGGGCATCCCGACTTGGACAAGTTAGGTTAGAAGGAGAAGAGACGAGCGAATTGACGCCACTATCTCATTTGTGGTTATTTTTTTATAAACCACCCAGAAGTGGCTCCTTCGACCGGGCTTACCCCGACTGCGCTACGGGAGAGAGTTGGGGGAGGGAAGCACCACACCACTCAAAGTCGGGATGCCCGAAGTGCGGAGCTCACTTCGCTAAAAAATTAATAAATAAACATTATTGTGATTTTTTTTTCAAAAATTTTTTCATTTTTTTAAATGTGCAGCATTATTTAGATTAAGATATAGCAATCAATGTCAAAGATTGCATAATTTTTTTTATTTTGTTACAAGATTTTTTGAGGATAATATAAGTTATTGATTTATTTTTGAACACAATCCATAGTTAATTCTTTTCATTTTGGTATTTTACATAAAAATGAAGTGCCACCATAAACAAGATGACTGTATTTTTTTTAATGAATTCAAACTAATTAAATGGTAATAAAAAACGCGAGTAACGTAATACATATCATATTAATTATGAAATACTTTATAATGTACTTTTGTTAATTATTTAGTTACAATAAACAAAAAAAATATGGGTGCAGTTCACACGCGGTAAAAGTGAAACCTTCAAATGAAATGAAATATAAAAATATTTCATGGCAAATTATGTATTTAATGATCATTATCACAAGTGCGGCATAAAATAAATAAAAGATAAAAGCTTAATTTTATAGCAAGTAAACGTTACAATCCTCATCTTAAAACTTAATTTTAGTGTTACTAAAATTGCTTTGTAATTGCGCCATCTATTTCATTCTATAGATAAAGTCATTTTATCGAAAAAATTGATTGACTCTCAAAGTGGTACATAAGATATGCGCTAAATGACATAAACACGAATAATTTAATATAAATTGGTATATTAACAGTTGAAGTTTATATTAACCATCTTTAAAGCGCTGCATAAGAGGAGACCGAAATAATAGGAAACACTATTAAAAAAAAACTTGCAATGTTATTAGTATTACTGAAATTTCCTTTAACCACTATTAGCGTAGTACTATTATTTACTCTGTGCTATTAGTAATTACAACAATAAATATACATGTGATTCGATCCCACAATCTACCGAGTTCGCGGTTCACACCCTGCCATTAGGCTACTGTCGCGTACTACACTGTCTCATTCTCTCGCAGGTTAAATCCTATAGATGTACACAATTGTCTCTTTTTAGTGTCACCTTTACGTTTCATTCAGTTTCAAATCACAACGATGCTAAAGAAGTTTTCACTTACAAATTGATGCATATTTTTTCACATAATTTGCTAATACGGATGAATCATAATATATTGCAATAAGGGCTATTTTATTTTTGGTGCCTGTTTTGATTTATTGTACAAAGATTTCGATGGAACCACAGTCCGCGCTCGGCCGCAGTCATGAGTGCTAACTGTATCGCCTGTTTGCAGCGGCTCATGCTAAAAAGATCGCTGATCGTAAGGACTTATCATAACTAACAAAACAAGCCCAAACTCGGCACACTCGGCGACGAGTTCCAATAGCGGTTACCAAAGTACACCTTCAGGTCACTCCCATCAAGTCCGGAGGTAAGGTCTCATTATAACTAACAAAACGAGCCCAAGCTCGGCACACCTTGTTCTACTAGGCGAGGAATTCCAATAGCGGTTACCAAAGTACACCTTTAGGTCACACCATCAAGTGAGGTAAGGACTCATCATAACTAACAAAGCGAGCCCAAACTAGGCACACCTAGTTCTACTCGGATACGAGTTCCAATTGCGGTTACCAAGGTACACTTTCAGGTCACGCCATCAAGTCCGGAGGTAATATCTCATTATAACTAACAAAACGAGCCCAAGCTCGGCACGGATAAGGTGAAGAAGTTCAAAGTCTGTCGTACCTATAGTAAACACAATTTCAATAAGATAAGATACATTTTCGGTAAAATCGGAAATCGGTTAAATTTGTCCAATGTTAACATACAGGTTATTGAACGGCAAATTGAGACTAGTGTGATTACGTAACTAGCGGGAATCGTGTTTGGCTTTGTTTTAGGTTTGATCTTTGGTTTCATAGTATTGTTGTGTAAATAAATGTATCAGTATCAATTATAAGCTGATGTATTTATTGTCATTTAATTAGAGATGTATTTATTGTCATTTAATTAGATTTGTCAGACTGTCCTGGTTATCACCTACATGGCACAGCTAGGCATTAATATCGACTATATAAGAACATAAATGGGCTGAGAAATGGGGCATGAAGAACCCTCATTAACACAAGCAGCCACATAGTTTTACCATTGAAATATGTATATTTCTGCTCTTTGTTCATTTTTATTATTTAAATATGAATAGCGCTGCGTCTTTTACACCATGGTGCAGTATCTTCCTGAATAATGTCTCTTGGTAAACACAGTCGAAGGCCTTAAACTTCCGTCTCGAGTGTACCTTAGACCGTCTAAGGCGAAGAAGAGCTAATTCGAGACGGTAGTTTTTCGACCAATTGGTGAGATATTGAGGATGGGTCACATTAACCCCTAATGGACGAGCATGTATGCGCAGACATATGGATGTGAAAAAAGTGAAAGATGTGTCAGAATCGTGTCAAATGGAAGTTCGTTACACTTTGTTTACCTTTAGTTTACGTTTATGCAAATTAAACGTGAAATGTGTGTTTAATAAAAAATATCATTTCACAAATATTTAATAGTAAATATACTTACTCTTTTAGCAATTACAACACCCATCTTTTCTATTATTTCTAGGAAGGTTCCAATGCAACTTGAATATAACATTCTTTCTTTTATACTGCAACTGTATCCAGGCATAGAATAAACGAACACTGGAAAATCGATAATTTCCGCATGAGTATTCTTTTGCTTTGCAGAATGACTAAATTTTAAAAAGATCGAATTTCAAAAATATTCTGTAAGTAATTTGAAATTTAACGTTTTCGATTTTGGACAAATAAGATTAATAAATTTATCATGTAGTGGAGGCGTAATGGAATTTACTACCTCATATCATTCGATGGGTATCGTAAGAGGCAGTAATGGGAAATTGAAATAAGATATGGGCAACAGCATGATCCTGATAACAGCACAAAAAAATTTGCAAATCCATTTTATTTATTTGTAAGGGTCACCGACAGATGATACACAAAATCTAAAACAAAATACAAGTATTGTAAGAAATATCTAACATGCTCACCCAGTTATAGGCAACCACAGTTCAGTTAACAAATAGTAATGCTGCGAAAAGTTGAATAACGTAAAATTTTGTATTACAGTAGCAAAATTGGGTATTCACATATACAAAGTACTTGATTGAGTACTGTGCTGTCAATTTAGTATGTAGTTTGGATAAGTCCTATCTACCTATAGTATATGTTTACGAGTACAGTCTATGGGAAATATATTCTATATAAACTTTTTATTGACTGTAATGAAAAAAAAATACAGGTACTCCCTTTAATCGCAGTAACAGATCTTAACTGGACGCGAGCATATTCCATGTTAGAGAGGATTTATTAAAATTTTCAAGCTCCATCAAGATATTGATGGCTTCACCAGATGTTCTGCATATAACGCTACTAATTTAGTAAATATAGTAAGTACTCTTTTCTGTCTAAGAGTCCGTCGGGGTAGGTGACCTCCTCTTACCTATTCATGTTTCATGCCACCAACCAGCAGTGAAACAACTATTGTACTTGAGTTATAAGAGTAAGAGAGTGAGTGACAATGCATCTGTGGCTGCCTTTGTTCGAAGGGTGTTGCAAGTGTCCACAGCCTGCAGTAGTCACCTACCTCAGGTGGATATCACTTGCTGTGACGTATTTGTCACTGGTCCCAGTATTTTATAGCTGGCATATACTCATACAAGATAGTTATACCACAATCTGCTGATGCTGCTGAATAAATGGAATGCTTTCCTTAACTTGGCCACAGTGCTAATAATTATTATGTTCTTTCTTATTGTGACTGCCTTGTTGATTTAGTAGACGTTAGCACAACTGAGCACGAGGGGGATGGAGCGTTGACTTCAATAGATGACCTATCCAAACAACTTTACATAAAGGCTCAGTGTAAGTAACCTCTTACTAACTTTTGTCTGAAGGACATTATTATAATTATATTATCGCTAAACGAAGCCTGAATCACGATATCGAAGTTTCCAAACGGTTCTGCATATATTATATAAGAAGCTCTGCTGCTTATACTACATAAGCAGGGTTGGCTGCTCCCGGGCTGAAACTACGCCCAGCGGATGATCTTCCGTTTTCTTTCAATAGCCAAAATAGGATGGATATTAAAGAATAGAATAAAATTAAAATGATTTTTATTCCATATAGTTAACATAATACTTAAGTTAAAGTTGTAGCCTATGTACGTCCCACTGATGGGCACAGGTTTCCTTTCATTTCTATGAGGATTTTACGTCTGGAAAATATCCACGGCGATGCCCCATTGCGTGTTCGCGGACTTCACATGTCTTCGAAATATTTTATTTCTTAGTTCTCAGACATGCAGGTATTCTCACGATGTTTTCCTTTACAGCCGAGCACGTGGTAAATCAGCATTTCAAATCGCAATTAACAATTTCATTTGTGTCGAAAGATAATTTCTTTATTTACCGCTGGTTTGCAAAATACCTTTCCTAGAAAGTAGCAGTAAGAAACCCAGCAAGCAAAGAAAATGGTCATCAAAAATCTTTTACAAACACTTACGGTTTTGAAATAAAATAATATTTGTTATATTGTCTTACCAACACTGTCTAAATAATCACCCTCATGTGTATGCTTAAATATAAATAGATGATATCTTGCTTGATCACTTGGCACTTGTTTAGGTAACTCTGTTGTTTGTATCACAGCCGCTTTCGACAAATGGATCTTTTCTTCATCTAAATCTGGAAAGGAGTCAATAAGTTCGCTTTTTAATTCCGAAAGAAAAAGTCTTAACAAAGTCAGGGTCAGTGTAATTGCAGCATCAGTTAGCATCACACTCAATATTTAAAGCTAAAGTTACAGCCTCATTTCTGAAAGGGTTTTAGGGCAAGGAAGTAACCGACACTTAATATTTAATGCGTTGTAATCTATCTCATTATTTCTCAATATTATGTAAGTAAATATCCTCTCAAAGTTAAAGAATAAAGCTAGAAACTTGATCAATAAAACTTGAAACAAAATAAAAACAAATTCGTCCCTTGAATCATTCATCACACATGGTTAGTAACAATGTTATTTATTAACTACATTATGTAAAAAAGAATTAAAGTTTATAATGTATTCTTTATAAAAAAGTATTTTTAAAATGTGCCTTATTTATTCATATACTGAGAAACGTGGTTGTCTTATTTGAATAATGACTAAAATATCGCGCACATTTGGTCGGGTACCAGTGAAATGCAGTGTAACGTAGAGGCAGCTCATCAAGTTAATTTATGTCTTCGTAGTTTTTCCCTCTTTGGTATTGACTCGTACTGTTATACTTCTGGCAGTTTCAAGTATTGTGAAATTATCTTATTAAAATAATTTTTGCAATATGTTGATGTGACACATCCACATATTGTCTCATTGTGACAACATTGTGAAGTTTTTGGGAGATTTTGACAGCAGCTTGAGCCGACAGCAGTTTGAGCAGACAGGCAATCACACACTGTCACAACACTGTCGGAGCGCTTGTTTCATGACTTCTACTAATAGTCCACGCGCGCAGGCACTTAATACAGATAGTCACATGGTTTGAAGTGGAATTTTATATGTACAAACCATTATTTATAAAATAAAATAAGGGCAGCAATCCGCCGGTGGTCAAGTTTCCGCTAAAACCTCGTGGCCGCCGTCGTACGATACGATGCGGTCTGCTTTAGCGTGTATTAGAACTTGGGAAAGTACATTTCACGAAGTGGTCATAACAACGCGGCGCGGTTTTACGAACGAAATATTTTTTGTTTTTTAACTATTTTTTTTTTGGTGACGTGGTGGCTCTTTAACAGCTAACATTGTCTTTTTAACGTGTGTGCTTCGTAGAGTTGGGCCGCTGCGACCGAATTTCGCTCTCTAGGACATTAACAGAAGGCAGCTATGGGTTATTTAGTTAAAAAGATCTACGACTTCCCATATACGGTGGATAGAGGTATGATCATCTCGTTTTCGCCAGACGAAAAATACCCAAACCCGTGAAAGGAAGCAGCATCAAAGATGCGAAACATCCGGTATCTTATACATGGGGTGACCCATGCCAAACTGTTGACTTTTATGGGCTCAACAAAACGAGTATAACTTTTAAGTTTAAATGGCTGTTCAGTGCAATATTACTATTTACTACAGTAAATAAATGAAATTGTTCCGAGTGAATGAAATAAATTTTGAATTAAAATATCAATTTTACTCATTTAGACAAAAGCCAATATGTGACGACTTAATTATTCTGGTACGATGCGCTTTGTCCTATATCATGCACTGTGGATCACCATGTAAGTGATGAGTGCAAACATCCAGTAATATTTAATTTAAAAAATATCCATTTACCTATTTTAAATTGTAAATAATTGTAGGAACCATGTTGAAGATCAATAATGCCTTGTTTCGCTGCTTCTGTGATAGGGAATGCAACACCACCCATTGTTGACTGTCTGTAAATAATATGGTCAGGCAATTTAACAAATTTATTTCTAAATTAATATATATGTAAAAACAAAACTAAGAAATAAGTCTCCGCACGAGACTTATTTCTAGCCAGGTCATTTCACAATTTGTTCTTGCAAGCTCGCAACCGATTGCTATTTCAGTATTTCAACAGATTAGTATCCCACTAATGGTTGGTTGGGAAATTTCGGACATGGTAAATCTTTTCGTAATTGTATTTTAATAAAAACTTGCTTAGTGAAGCATTGACAGGGTTATATCTGAAGTTTCTTTTGTGTTAAAATCCATATCCACGTTCTTTAGTGAAGGAGTAAACCAAAGTGGCAATAAACCAACCATTTAGCGCGATAGCCACTGCTAAATAACGGTTCAAGAATAGCAGCCCTGTATTGCTAATTGCAGGAGCATCTCTTCTTTCGGTGGTGGATTGTATTCAAACTTTCTTGTGTTTCTAATTAGTTAGTATGAGATTCTAGAGTTTTTTTTATAATTTCTAGTGACAGAGGATCTTTGTTTGAAGTTGGTTGCAGGTGTCCATTACCACCAGGTGGACTGTAAGTTCATTTGTCGCTTTTATAAAAAAAACATTAGTAACCAAGTTCCGTGTTGTGGTCCTGATAATGTAATTCATCCATATGAATGTGGTCTTATTAGATCATTAATTAATTAATGGGGTTACTTTTAATAGTTTATGGGTACTTACCTCGAATCTGTGCCATAATTAGGGTTATGCTCATTGTGTTGGAGTTCTTTCAAGGCTTCTTCCCTATCGGTGAGTGGTGCTGGTGCATTTACACCACTCAAATGTGCTTTGTATCCTTTAAGGCAGACTTCATCCTGTTATTAAAGAATAATATATTTTTTGAATACATTTACTTTAAAAATCTTATTTATTTTATGAAAACATAATTTTATTCATACGGCTTAGGCTGTTAAAATATAATTTACTTATTGCTTTGTATGCTAGTAAGATCCTAGACCGAGTATAACATACATTTAGATTTAACTATATTTTAAGAAATAAGGTTTTATGACCATTGTCAAAATGTTTAAGTTTTATCAAGTAAGTAAATAATATTGCTACGACAGCCAGTTCAGTATTACGTCACATTTCACGAGAATGTCCCCAACAATAAATACTAAAATGTCTAGGCATAAAAATAAATAATGGTCGGACTATAAATTCCAAAAGCAACCTTATGTTTATGTGTATTTTCGCCTTTGCATACTGTTATCGTTATGCTATTACGAGTGTTCTAGTACTTTCCAGTTGAGCGATTGATCTAGAAAGTTCTATATTTCTTTTATCGGCAATAAAAGCGTGCGCCGGCGATTGGAGAGTTAATTATCTCGAAAATACGAAAGTGAACTCTACTCCAGGAAGGGATTACGAGAATCCGACCTCACGTAGATGTAGTATCTGCGATTATTAAGGACCTCACCGAAGAAGCTTAGCGATTTTGAACAACGTATTTATAAACTTGCTGGATGTGTGGAAATATATATGATTTTTCATTCTAATCGGAATTTAAACCTACCCCGCACGTAATAATTGGTGTCAGAAGCGGAATGTCGATATTGCCACGGGAAGGAGATGGTTGCTGCACCGCAACAGGAACTGGAAGAGTCGAGGGACCAGACTGCTGACTCCGAACCGATTCCTTTAGCAGTCTAACCATCAGGGCTTGCATTAGCAACATGGTTACATTATTTGCTGTCATTCAAGCCACTCAGCAAGAAGTTCAAAAAGAACTGGCATCGCTCGACAAGCTCGACAAGAACAAGATGCCGCTAGGCAAGAGCAGGTAGCAGCCCAGCAAGAGATACAGAATTTTATCAGCCAGCAGTTACGACATGAGGCTTCAAAAGCTCGGTGATAAGATTAAAACGGTAGAAAAATAAGTAAAAGAAGTAGCATTTAAAATGAAGCGCTTGAAGACAGACTTAAAAGCACCCATTGCCGCCTTCAGGCACTGTGGCGATTTTCAAAAATTGAAAATTAGTCAGTGTACCCCGGTCTAGGTTGTACCAGCAGCAACATTAGGCAAATGTGATTTACTAAGTTTTGACGGGAAACCGTCATAGACTGCTTACAAGTGCCAGTTTTACATCCTCTCCAAGGGCAGTGGCTGGAGTGAGGAGCAAGCATTTATAGCATTAGCCTTGGCACTAAGAGGTGATGCTTAGCTTATTCTCGAGTGGTTACCTATACCAGTAAGATCTTTGAGTGTTCTGTTGGAAGCCCTACTAGAGACGCGGTACGGCGACAAGCACTTAGAGCACGCTTATAGAGCACAGCTACGAGATCACGTTCAAGCGCCTGCAGAGACACTGCAACAGTGGGCTGATAAGACAGAGAGGCTGGTTCGTCGCGCCTATGTGTCAGCACCGTCTGTTATAGAGGTAACTTTACTTGAAGCGTTTGTGGACGGCATTTGGGACACGGAGGTGCGAGCAGCTGGCACATGCGTTGGAGATGGAAGCCGTGCGACGCGATGCTAAATCTTAACAAGTAAGGGAATTGGTAACGGAAGGAAAAAAGCTTCGTTATGGTCCGACATACTACGCGTGCGGTAAAAGGGGACACACAAAAGAGAAAAAGATTCACAATCTCCGGGATTCCGCGAAGTTGAGGAGAAGCAGGCATTTGATGGACAAACGAAAGCCTCTACCATTACAATCTCACAAGCATGCAATGGAAAGCGACTTTAAACGAGAAACTCTGCCAATATGTAATTGACACAGGAGAATCGCAAACGATTGTAAGATTAGAACTCATGAAGCAAACCATATTGTAGAAGCAGCAATCATAATTTCAACTACGGACAGTTACTGGCCAACCGGTGCCAGTATTTGGCGACACGGATGTTGAAATTAAGATTGGAAGAACGGACGTATTTTCACCGTGTACTGATTACCATTATTAACAAGGACTGCATCTTAGTACATGATTTCTTGAAAAATCAACGGTGCGTTGTAGACATTGATCAAGGATTACTTAAATTTCTTGACCAAGAAGTGGTTTTAGGAGATCCAGCCCTGATAAAGTTTACTATTCAAGTTATAGAAGAGTTATGTGTCAATTCTGAAGTCAAAGGGACAGCATGGGCATGGAAAGGCACAGCAATGCTGACAATTTTTCAAGGAGACCTTGCTGTAAGACCTCAAAGCATTCATGAAAGAGGAGTCTTAACAAACAGTTGTCAGGAAGGAACAGCCAACTAGTGAGCGAGAGAAAACTCATCCTGTATGAACAACAAGCACTAAAAGATTTGATGTGGGAACTCTTGTATGGTACGCATAAACCACTAAGGAAAAGGGTAAGAGGCTGAGGTTGCAAGATTGATGGGAAGGACCCCCACAAGGTGGTTAAAAGGATTAATGACGACACATACCACATCAAGAGATGGCATAGGGGAAAGCCGACGGTAGTACACATTAATCGACTTACACGGGTGATCGGGATGATCATATCTAGGAGGGAGGTAGTTTTATGACAGACAGTTGCATATTACGTTACATTCCACGAGAATGTTCCCAACGATAAGTAATAAAATATGTAGGCATAAAAATAGATAACGCTCGACTATTAATGCAAGCAAATAACAACCTTACACCTGACACATATAACGCCTTTTCTAGTTTGGATATTGTTATCGTTATGCTATCTCAAGTATTCTAGTACCTTCCGGTTTAAATAGTGGAATGACCCGGATTGACCTAGGTAGTTCCTAGTAGAAAGTGAGAATTCTTAACTGAAGAAGTTTAGCGATTTTGGACGACCTAATTATACACTTGATGTGGGTGTGTGTGGAAAACTACATCATTTTTCATCCAAATCAGCATTACATTTGTTTATAAAACAACTCTCCAAGAATATTCAATTCCTAAAAAGTGGCCAATACTCACTCTACGATAAACTTTACAGAAGAGGCATTGGCTGCTGGGTGTGTCCGTAATAAACATTATACCGCTGCTTTCTAGCAACAGTCTGGTTGTTGGTGAATGCAAAACCGAAGCCAGTGTTCTAGTATGGGTGTTCTCCATCATGAGACTAGACTTTAGTTCACCACTGCGTGGATTGAACAGTACTGTCGGTATATTATTTTATACACCTCTTAATAATACAGAAACAATTATTATTATGATAGTATTCAAATCTCTCTCTATTAATATACACGCGGCGTCACAAAAATCGCACCTCCCCGAAAAAATGTTACTTGAGTATCTGGCTCTCAGTGTTTACATTTAATCAAGT
>DWHP01007106.1:0-11103 GCA_018247895.1 Parnassius honrathi
ACGTCGGGATAATAAAAATAAGTTATAAGTAGTAATTAAACGCGATAAAATCCGTAAATAATAGTTTTATTTAATCACTTCACAATTAAAAATCTTGAGTTTTGTGATGAAGAAGACATTCTCATTTTCAAATTATAATAACACTTAGTCTCATATGAATAACGAACGTGTAACTAAGTAAAAATACACCATTATTCTATTCTATTTATTAAATTATTTATTTAAGAAAAACTTTTTCATTCTACACTTTTCTAGCTCCTTTGACCCTATCCTCTTCAATAAATCTTTAAAAAAACTACCTTGGGCGGGAATAAAAATCAGGGTTACATGAAGATTGGTTTTACCCCAAATTATCTAAAACCCTGTCAACTTGAAGAAACGCCTAAATTAGTACCCTACCTATGTTAGTAGATTTACCCTAAAATAGCGTAAAATATCTAAAAGTGGATACACTGCACGGACGCACGGCACGCATTGGTAGTCGCTTTGGTGCTGCATAAACACTTTAGCACCAATGAGTCGGTGCCATTTTGTTTGTTCAATGACCCAGTCCATTATTTACGCAGTACATTACGCAGTAGTATAGTAAGTCTATAAATTTAAGTTATTATTAAAATAAAATTTATTTGAAATACGAATTCTTAGTCAAACAAAAATTATTTTGATTTGAAATAGCCAGTACTAATAGATATTTATTAGTAACTCATTACATAGTATAATGTATGATAATCTGCTTACCCATTTAAAGCCAATTCATCATCAAGAATAGACAATTTGACTACATATGGGTTAGCTGACTCTTGTTTCTTGTAATTAACCAAAAACATTAATAATAACACAACATCATAACCTGTAAAATAATAGAAAATACTCTATTAAATACCTTAAATTCTCTTATTTGTAGTTTTACTAAAGGGCGAAATTAGCTGCTGAGTGCTGAGTCTAAATTTCACAAAGTGGTGATCATTTTTTACATGGTAGAGCCATGCTGCAGTTATATTAGTAGTATAGTTGTAGCATGAATGGGTCAGCTCGACCGGGGAAGGACAGCACAGAATGCCACCGTCAAATAGGAGCTTAATGTTGCTGTGTTTCGTATGGTGAGTGTAGAGAACCGGAGACCCTTTTTACTGGAAATGAGGCATTCCGTCTAAGTCCTCACTGGTGACAACGTTTCTGCATTTTGATTCGTAATCAAGGATGGATGTAGATGTCTATGGACCACAGAAACCACGTACCATCTGGTGGACTGTATGCTCGTTTGTCACCCTATCCTACATAAAAAAATCAACTTACCAGCTTTTACATCAGTTTTGAAAAGGATGTTGTGATTATAAGAGAGCGTTTGCCCAGTAATAAACAATCCAGATACATATAATAAAAACAATGAAGTCACTTATTTCAAACACTCAACAGTGCTTAACCCGTAGATCATAGCAACAATAAGGTATCAAAAAAATTAAGGATATTTATGAATTGGATATTTATCATGATAAAGTTTACTTTATGATTTGTAAGCATTCATTCGACTACCAAACTTGATTAAAATAATTAGTATGTAACTTGACTAGTCTTTTAGCCGATTGACAAATATAATGACATTTAACAACTTGTTTCTTACATTTGAACTCAATCAATATGTAAATGTGTCAATCATTACGACAGAATTAACTTGGTTAAACTAGGCCTTCAACTTTTGAATCCATTTTTAATCAATTTTTGTCAATTTTTTTCTAACAGTATCTTGAAGTTTTGGAATGGTATGGTATTTGGATTACAATTTTTTGAATTTTAGGATCGCATCAATTGGTAGCACCCAACCATCTTCCCCATTGAAATTAGGATAGTTTTTATAGAAGAAAAGTCAAACAAGTGCAACACCATGGGAATCACAGATGGGTTGCCAGCTTTTTAAAAAGGAGCAGATTTTTTTTTGAAAGTCGATGAATAGTATCAATATGGAAGGATGTCTTTTTTAATTTTCTTATTTCAACAGCCTTACAAACATCCTTGACAATAGTTGGGGTTCTTAAGTAAGAATTTGTAGTCTATTAAAGCTGATGTAATGACAATAGGTTTACGCAATTATAAAAGGTTCCTATGGGAAAGGCAACTAAGACCTCATGGTCATCAATAAATGGCAGTATAACTTTATATATAACACACAAGATGTAAAATACCCAGACTAGCGTTAGGGAGCTGCTTTACCAAGCTGCAAGATCGCACGATATCGCAAATCTAGTAGTTATGTTAAATCCCCTTACACACAATTGGAGAGGCTCGCGTCGAGCTGCTAGAATATCTTAGAAATTGATAAGCAAGTTTTAAATTTTAGTGAAAACTTACCATGTTGCTGCCTCTCGGTTGAAGTACACAATAATTGAATAAGTGGTTCAAACAAAGAATGCAACATTAAATATTCCACTAGTGGGTTGTCATCAATGTTATCTACTCCAGTTGCTATTACCAAAAGTAGTTTTAAAACCATAGATTTAAGACTGTCTGGAACATCACCTGAAACAAATTATGCAGAATCACAGTATATAAATACATACAGTAGTCTGACGAGAACGTCTAGACAGGGCAATCGTGCATGGCGTGCGGAGCGAGACGCTGGAAGGATGAGCTCGAGTTGCTTATGCCAATGTTATTAGTAGCTCAGGGACACGACTTTCAGGATTAACACTTGTTTGGTTTTTTTATTGCTAAATTTAGTGTAGGTAGTTATAATTAAAATGGTGCATAAGACGTGTGCTGTGAGAGATTGCAAGCCATCATCTTGCATAAATAAGGATATGCGATTTCACCACATTCCGCACACGGAAGAAAGGTAAATAAATATTGTTATAATTATTTTACATTGTGTATATTTTGTTATGTCATACCAAATTGCAAACGTAAAAAAATGGCGGACATAAAAAATAGGTACTAGTCGCTGGGCATGTGTTTCGAAGTTTGATTTTTTCTTCTTCATCCGAATCGTGTGAATGGACAGGCTAAGAGCTTAGACCATAATATAGTGCCTCGTCTTAGTCTTTCGAAGTTTTTACAAAATATTAAAGTTTAGGGGTCAATTTTTAGGTTTGCCGGGCTGTTAATTACGAAAATAGCATTTATTTTTAAATCCAAGATGTCGGTCATTTTTAGTACATATATGATATGGATGTCAATTTCGAGGTTTCTTGAGGGTGTTGTTACGAAAATGACATTCTTCAATAGCAATACTATCCAAATACTTACTGCTATTTTGATATCATGTTCAGGTATAGTTATTTTTAAATATAAAAAAAAACACATGTTTCGCAAAATTTTCCGAAAAGTTTGACCTCTTGTAGTGTAAAAACAAAATGTATGGTTACCTGAGTGACCAACTAATTAATAACTTACCTACTTCATTGAGATTCAGAAATGGTATAGCACTTGACATTTTTAAATTTCAATGCAAAGAATACTGTTAAGTTGGGTCTTTTTTAAATTACAAGTAAAATTAAATTCAGTTGGGGAGTTCAAATTCCGCAAACAAAATTAATGTTATTACAAATGAATTTACTAAAACAAAAAAAATACGACAGTAGCCTAATGGCAGGGCACGGACCGCGAACTCAAAAGGTCGTGGGTTCGAATCCGCCATTTGACTTCTGGCGTGAACCACTCGTAACACAAGCAATTTAGGTTTACCACAAGTGGTTAATGGAAATATTAGTAATGTTTATAGCATTGCTAATATTCTTTAAAAAAAAAGAAAACGGCTACCATTAGCTCTTATATACACTCTATTCTCTTTGTTCTTATCAATGCTATGTACTTAAATTACATTTTCATAAATATATTTCCTAGCACAAGCAGATTATTTGCTTAAAAGCAAGCTTCAATTATTTAGAATTTTATAAGCTTAGTTATTGTAAGAAGCTATTTTGTATTTGTATTATGTATATTGTGATGCTCAACTTAATATATTTATATCTTTAATATTTTATCTGAAGAACTTTTTTATAACTTAAGTTATAAATTGGTCGGACGGCCTTGTTTTGCAAAACAACTGCATGTTCAACATCTTTTGCATTATTCCATAGCAAAAGCCTAAGACCTTACGCTACGAAAGTCTCATATAAAGCAATCTAAATGTTTTAACAATAGTGAGATTGGCAATTCAAGTGCAGAACTAAAGTATAAAACCTATCTAACTGCAAAGTATTGTTGAGAATAACCATAAAACATTTATATTCAATATTACTATAATCTTTATATATTTATTGGTAATTGTGATTCCTATAACCCTTTGAAATGGATAAAATGTTTTACATATTGTATGGTTGCGCCAAAATGCATATTTTGTAGACCATATTAGCAGGTACTATTTGTTGAGATATGTTCTGTGGCCGCACCATTGTATGCAACCTAGCCATTGTCACCTACTGGACTATCCTCCTTGCAAATACCATTAAGATTTTGTTGATGCACTTGGCACAACGAGAACGTACCTCATGAGGTGACCAACATAAGTTGTTTTTTGCCATTCTGGTAGTCATTTCTGCAAATGGGTACATAAAGAAAGAAATTAGTGTTCCTTAATACCTATCATTCTCAATAAATATAATACAATTTAAATTTTATAAATGTTAGGTTTTGTTTAATCTGCTGATTGATAAAAAATGTCTTAGGTATGAATTACATTCACTTACTTAATTAACTCATTTCAAGTACATAATTTGAAGTAGGCACGTAAATAACCATGGCAGCCTGCATTGGAGGTCAAACTCAGGTTGCTCTAACACTATTTAGCTAAAGGTACATGGGTAGACATTCAGATGCCTGCTAAGTTACAGATCCATGTGTCATGAAAAATTAGAAGTACACATTATTTTGTCTTCTAGTAACAATTGTTAGTTCCATTTAATCTTTTTCAATGCCAAACCTCTCTCTCTCCTGAAAAGGAGTACAAAAATTTTCTCTCTGTATATTAATATATACCTAGATAATTTGTTCCACAACTTACCTGACAAGACGGTACTGCAGTGCTCTAACAACTTTTGCATCTTAAAATCATCATTGCCAAGTAATATCATTTTAATATTTATATTGGAGTCCTGTGAGGCTCTTTGATACATTGTTGTTAAAAGTGCACTGAATGTTTGAAGAGCATACACAAGCCTGAAAAAGTGTCATAATGTCGTAATTTACTCACATCTATAAGGTCATCTACAATAGAACAAGAATAATTAAAACAACCTATCAGATTAATATGTCTTAATGGTTAACCATAAACCATTAAAACCATTAACTAATTGGGACAAAATATTCTTAAATAGCATCCGGAATCATCTTTAACCCCTAGGCAGCCAGCTACAATGATTGTAATCGCTCGCTCGCGTCGCGTGACGCGGCGTCGCTAAAAATGACCTAACCTTGAATTTGTCGTACATTTATTTTTAATAATACTCAATATAAATTTCAATATAATACTTGTTTCTGTTTATTTATTATGTTATAGTACTTGCATCGATTTTAATTTCATTTTCAAAGTTAAAAATGTATGTATCCAGCACAAGACACCAGCTTGAATATAACAAATGTTTCTATATATTACTCGAAATTATTTACGCAAAAAGATAAATTATATTCACACAAAGACTTTTATAACAATTTTATAATAAAACACTATACTAAACACTAATAAAACATTAGCAAAATCCAAAAATCAACACAATAACACACCACGCGAAATAGGCGTATGAAACGAACATAGATTATAAATAAAAAACCATAAACTAACTACTTTTTATTGCATTAGAAGATAGGAAATTTCACATAGAGCCTATAATGCCAAACTTCTTCATAGAAAAGTAGTCTCTAAATATAAGTTTTGTGGGTTAAAGTGCTATGGGTGGGTGCGGTCTCATGAGACCGCTAGGGATTTGACGGAATATGGCTGCGGTCGCATGAGGCCGCTAGGGGTTTGAGAGGTTAATAGTAGATAAAATGACAACCTGACAAAGTTGCTAAATCATCAAGAGACTGCTACTAAAGCTAAAGTCGTAACTGATATGAAAAAATGTTCAACAGTAGCAGCTACATACTTGCAACCCGTGTTAGCCAAAAATCTATTTGTGTTTTACTTTATTATCACATACAATAAACAAATACAAAGCTTTCGATAAACTCACACATCATATTCACATATACACTACAAAAAAAGTTTTACGTAGATTTCAACTGCAAAAATTGAACTTTAAGGAATAATGCTACACCTTTTTAAGCCACTTACAAACATCTTAATGTACATTAGGAAAGGAGAAATATCTTAACTTTGTTTTAAGTTAATAATGTTATAAGAAATTATTACATGTTACCAAAGATAAAGTTCACAAAAAACATCATATGATTAATTGCAAAACATTATACTTAATTTATTTTCCAAAATAAAGATTTTTCTAAAGTTTAATTATGTGGGCTCTTTTTGCACCTCTTAGTCTGTATGGATAGACCATTTTGCTAGTAATATTATATTATAATACAGCTATTATAATTACAATCCGTGAGGCATTTGTTGCAGGTTTTTATGGACTACAGTAGCTACTTACTATCAGTTAAACTGTTTGCCCATTGGTCACCAGTTTTATAAAAATGTGACTTATTTTTCAGTTTCGACAAATAAAAGTATTTAATGAACATTTTCAAGTATGAAATGTTTATTTATACATATAGAAACGAAAAAGTAAGAGTGACAGCTCCGTAGCACAGTGGCTTAGCAATGAGTTACAGTGGTAAGGGCCGTGGGTTTGAATCCCACACAAAACAAGTATTTGTATAGCCTAAGAAAATTGTTCAGGTCTGGAGGTTTAATGTAGTGAAATATATGTTTGTAAACTGCCTCCACGATACAGGAGAAATACCAGTGTGGAGGTAACTTTGTAAAAAAAGAAAGAAAGAATGAAAAAATTATACAATTCACATAGTTGTAAGTGACCTATCCCAAAGGACAATGCTAAAGATATATAATGATTATGACAAAATCAAAACACTACAATACAATGACGTAAAATCAGAAATCATACCTAATGTGATGTTCTTGCCCAAGCATTTCAATACAATGTGCTACAAGTATATTTATATTGTCTTTCATATTATCAAGTTGTTCAACTGACAATTTATGTATTTCAGCTTCTAATTGGGGAATTTTCGGTTTAAGAAGAAAAAATTCATCCCAAAATGTAGGGTTATCGCTCGTTAAATCTTCTCCTCTAAAGAATGATTCATAAATTTGTACAACCTTTTCTTTAAGGTGTCTTTTAGACCCTGAACCGCTTCTCTTCCTCATAGCCATCGCTTACAAGATAAAAACAACTAAAGGTTTAACGGAAGACGAGACTATTATACACTATATACACTTATTTGGAATCTTGGGTAATATTGATAATCACTGTTTTTAATATGATAAGATAATGAGTGTAGCCGTGCTGCATTTGGAAAATAAAAGCAAAACTGCCACTATATTTATGTAACTCTTTACTCTATACTGAAATAAATAATGCTTATAAAACAATTAAGCAGCCGCCAGCCGAAAAGAAGACATTACAATCGAAGAAATCACCCAAAAGAACATCAACAATTTTTCTTGAACTCTGAGAAGTTGAAGATTGAAATTGAAGTTGACAGTTAATAGGTGGCGAACCATAGAGTATGTGGCGAACGGCGATCGTGAGTTCGTGAGCTGTCAAAATATGGACTGTAGAAGTAAGGAGTACCAACTCCTACAGTAGAATAGTTAAAAAAGTGGCCATCTGTAAGCAGTAAATAACAGTTCAAAAACTCTCCCCAACAGCGCTGGAGTAGCTACTGGGATGAAATGAACATAGCAGTTGTCGACGGTTTGAAGTGTGCTACTAAACTGCTCAGTAGCTCTAAAATCTAAAATAATTTTATTTAGTAAATATACCCTTGAAAAAGTCCTCTTCCCACTAATATATTTTGGCGAGTTCTGTAAAATTTACCACGTAGCTATAGTGGCGCCACCCTTATTTAACGCTTTTCTACCGACGCTTTTTAATACACAGTCTGTACTCCTTACTTCTACACTCCATATGTCAAAATTAACAAGCTACATTTGACAGAGTATAGTATCATAATAAGGAGGTATAGTATATTGTTCACAAACTAATGGACCCCATACACGCCCAGATAAAGTCATCATTTGAACTGATATCAGTTCGAACGGATTTAAGCCAAAGAAATTTCCATACACACGGTCAGTTCACCTGATTATTCCAACTGATCAGTTCAAACTAGAATTGTGATATGTAAAAATTTCGTATTTTTGATCTATCGATAAATATAAATATATCAATATTGGAGTTTTATGTATTGTAAGTTAATATACAGTAAGTCAATATCGGAGTTTTATATATCGGAAAAAATATCGTTATAAAAAGTCATTAAGTTTAGTTCATTTATTATATTTATTACAAAGCCGAAAGAACAGATTCGGCTACTCGCCGTGTGGTAACCGCGTAAAAAATGGCCCAGAGTTTCCGGCGCTCCTTTAATGGGGCAGGGGTGCGAAGAATCTCAGGGAGGAAAACTGGCGATGAGGTTCGCCACCAGTCACGTTCTGTCTCCCGGAGGGGCGAAAAGAGGATTGCGGAGGCTCGTCCAGCTACGCTGAATTTATGTTGAGCAATGAATGATAAGATGGATGAAGTATACGATATGATATAGTATGATAGAGGAATAGATGTGTTATGTGTAAATGAGACGAAGCGGAAGGGAAAGGATGTCACTACACATGGCATGTATACCGCGTACTGGTCTAGTGTAGATGTGATCGAGCGAGCATGCCAAGGAGTCTATATCATCGTTTCAGAAAGAATGGGTCAATGTGTGAAAGAGTATGAATGTGTAAGCCCAAGACTCCTATGAATACGAATGAAAGTGGGCCTAAAGAAGTTGTCTGTTTTTGGGGTCTACGCCTAAGAGATATTTAAGTCCACTTATATCCGAGAGAAATTTTGGGAGATGGTTAGAATGGTGTTAATAAAAAATGGAAAAGAATATTTTTGTGACGAACACTTTCTTTTGCACAAAAAGATTTACATGTATACTTGGAAAAGAGGTGATGATAGAAGCATGACAGATTTCATAATTGTGGATGAAAGAATGAGGAGCGCAGTGGTAGATACAAGGGTTTACCGGGGGTCCAACTTAGGAACGGATCATTATTTGGTTTTAAGCTGCATTAATGGTCTATTCAGACGTAGGCGCCATCGGACATCTGTGTCTACTACTGCGTTACAGCATATTAGAACAAAAAGGTACTACAATTGTAGACTGAAAGAAAATATAAATGGTTTGGATGAATTATGTTTGAATGAGTTAGACTTTTTTTTACAGGACAGGATGACAAACGAGCACACAGTCCACCTGATGGTAAGTGGTTGCTTAGAGAATGTATGGCAAAATAATAAGGAGGGTTTAGTGGATCCTGCTACCGAAGTATGTAGTGTTAGTAAGAGAACGAATGGAAGGAAAAATAATAGGTTATGGTGAGATGATGAGGTACATATGGAAGTTGAAGTAAAGAAAAAAGCATAGCTAGATTTACTAGCAACAAACGCAGATGATTATGGCGGTACGAATGAAGGTATTGAAAGAAAACAGGCAGTTTTTAGACATCTAGATAAGAGAGTGAAAGAAGTAGTTGAAAAGAAAGTGCAAGAATTAGCAGATAAGAATGATGGAAGAATATCGGATAACTTCCAAAAACAAATATTAAAATGTTCTGGAAACTCGTAAGAACTGCCAGGGGACATTCAAAACAGCCTATAATTAATGCTACGAGAGACGAGAATGGCTATATTCTGAATCATGAAGTTTTGAGTTGAAAGAGATTGAAGGAATATTTTGAAAGAGTGTTTATAAGTGAGGAGATGACGTATGAACTAAATGAAATGGAATTTCCGAAAGAAGTTGAAACATATAGGGAGATAAATATAAGCCAGATATGATAAAGTTTCACTCAAAATGCTAAGGGCTGGATAGGAAGTGGTGGCACGCCTGCTGTACACCATGTTTAACTTGTGCTGGGACCAGATGCGAGTACCGGTACACTGGTGTAAAGCCATGATAGTCCTAATATACAAAGGAAACGGGTCGCAGTAGGACTGTAAAAACTACCGTGGCATCAGCCTTCTTAGCATTGTAGGAAAACTGTATGCCAAGGTACTAATTGAAATGGTTATGAAAGATTCTGATGGAAAAATTTGGGATGTGCAAGCGGGATTTAGAAAGTGCATGGGGTGTACGGACCAAGTATTTTCCATATGCATGAAAGCGTAGAAGTTTTTGGCCAAAAACCAAAAAGCTTTTTGTGCGTTCATGGGCCTGAAAAAGGCCTCGTATGAGAGAGTGGACAGGAATGTGTTATGGCAGAGACTAAACTAATTTGGTTTGCTCATTTGTCATGCCTTTTGAACGCCGATGATCAAGTTATTTTTTCGTCGTCAGCGGCCGATTTGCAAATGATGGTTACATTAATGAACAGACCATTAAAAGAGTTTGGTATGAAAGTAAATGCAAGTAAGACGAAAGTTATGGTTTTTTAAATAGAAGAAAATAATGCGATATGTAAAATAAGAATAGAAGGGCGTATTGATAAAGCAAGTAGATGAATTTGTATATTTAGGATACTTGTTTAGCAGGGATGGGAGATATGATAAGGATATAGAACGACGAGTGAACGCAGGAAATAGAGTAAATGGGGCCCTACACTCTATTTCGAAAAACCGGAATGTGTCAAAAAAGGCACGTACGGCAATTCACAATGCTGTGTTGGTCCCTACTTTAACGTATGGTAGTGAAAGTTACGTATGGCAGAAGAAGTACGAGATTAGAATAAATGCAGTAGAAATGCGGTCGTTAAGGAGTATGTTAGGGCTGAATGACACGGTGTGAAATTGTGTGATAAGAGAAGAGTGTGGTTTGCAAGATCATGTTGTGACCAGGATTAAGAAAGTAATGCTTCGGTAATTTGGTCATGTCGAAAGAATGAATGAGGAAAGAGTGACAAAGCAAATTTATGTTGCAGAAGTGAATGGCGGAGTCTGAAAG
>DWHP01007107.1:0-11101 GCA_018247895.1 Parnassius honrathi
TTTAATGAGATATTGTGAATAAATGATACAGGCGTCAGCCAAAAACCTAATAAAAATAATTATATATCTATACAGCGACAACGGCGTCTATTTTGTGTTTAGCGTGTGTTTATCGCGATAAATTTTACAACGCGCAGTTAGGCCAGGTACCTTCGCCGTAGGCTGAAGGCGAAGTTTTATCGCGATAATTCTATCGCGATGAGTGGCTTAGGCATTAGCGTAGTAAGGAGAATTTGCTGAACGCTACATTAGCTAGACAAATTGTAAATCGCAGGACCTGATGCCTAGCACCTTTTACACTACTCCCCGTAACAAGTCACAGTTTCTCACATCAAATATAATATCAAAATGACTTAATTATTCCGCCATTTATCGAATGCAACAAAATAAATCTGCCAGGCGTTTCGGACCTACCGTTCCTAAAATCACCATCTTTTTTTTTTTAAAGAAAAAGCTATCTGCTTTATCCAACATATTTGTGAACATCTTTGTGTCAGTCAAACGTAATTGATTTAAGTCTTATCATTTCGAAAAATATAATTACTTGATGCACGGCGTCAAGGAACATCAGGAAAGTCGGCGTGAAACCGTGCTGCGGCGTGGCGGCCAGGTTGGAGCGCTGTTGGAACTTATGGCCGAGGGCCAACCATTCCTTTTCTACTAGAATTCGGAAGCCGTCTATTGTGCGGTAGTACGGATCCAGACAGATTTGTGCTAGAGATGATATCTGAAATTATATTCATAGAAACATGGTACATGATCATAAAACATCAAACAGTCCATAACAAGTTTACTAAAAAATACTAATTCTTAGTTTTACATAATATTAGTAAATTCCGGCAGAATTTATCCATGCTGGGTTACGTGTATCTTATTTTGTATGGCGATCGGTTAAACGTTGTAGTGCTACATATTCATCTAGTGGTACAACAAAGTAAATAGCATAAAAATTTTATCCATAAAAAATACGAATATGTGAATTCCAGATATACCAACATCCACTTTTAATAATAGATTAAGTTAATGCAATGTAAAAAACAATAGTAAAACACTACATTTTAGATCACTCGATTGGACTATGAGAGGATGTATGCATATGAACGACAGCAATGCATGAATTTGTGTGTATATTTACAAAATTTTTCATTTATAGAAAATGTACCTGTGCGGTGACGTCCCACCCGTCCTCAAGCGAGAGCAGCACAGAGGAACCTTGCAGGTCTAACAAGTCCACCACCGCCCCGGACAGTTGGAACAACTGCCGTAATTGCCACAGCCATCCAGATTCTTCTACTAGTCTGAAATGAAACAATAAGGTTTAAAATGATGTTCATGTTGCCAATTTTGATTACTTTAAATATAGGAAGTTGATGACTGTATTTTGTAATGTTTAGTTAAAGTATATGTGTGTGGTGAAAGAAATAATACACCCAGTGTTAAAACGGTTGATTTAAGAAAAAAACTTATAGTAGGAAACCTATTTAAATACGTCCAGCAGGCTTACATGCTGCGCACACAGCATAGTGGTATGAAAGAATTTAAAAATTATATCAAATCCTTTATATAATGCAGTATGTATTATTTTGTTTACACGTTTTTCAAACAATACTAAGAAGGGAATAAGGAGATATGACGACCTCATGTCGGGGAAAAAGTTTCTTCGTATTTTATACACAAATTCAAGCCATTTATTTTCAGTTTAATTATATTTAATTATATTATATATGTGCCCTTTTGTTCGATAACTAAGCCATTTTGTAGGTAGTGAGTAACGTCATAATGCCGATGCCGTAGAAATCGTGGGATTTTGATTAAAAAATGCGACAAGTAGTTTTGACAGTCTTCTCTTGATGTTAACCTAACACGACATAAAGAATTCTGAAGAGATCGAAACGGGTGAAAATCTGAGAGTGCAAGGTCAGGACTATATGGTGGATACATTAACACTTCCCAAACAAGCTCTCTTAACTTTGGTTTGAGTCGCAGTTTTTTCTTTTTTGTAATAAAAATTCAGAATATATCGAATTTCTTCGTTAAATTCACTTATTTTTTCGGACAGAAAAAAATTTGAAAGATAGCGGAAAAGTATTCTTTTCTTTTTAATTTACTATTTCGTATATTACAACCATAGAGATTTTTATTCAATTTTATACAAAAAGAAAATAAGAAGAAACTATTTCCCCGACCTATTATCTACCATTGGTAAATCAGTAACGTCCTCCGGACCGAGTTTCGGGCATGGCAACCAGTCGCAATGGAGACTAGCCATCTACATGGACAGGATCATAATGCTAAAGTGTATGTAAGCACAGGTGGATTCTCTATTCCCTCACTTTCATAGTCAGTCGACACAACACACTGATTGGTAAATTAAAAAGAATATCAGGTGGAATATGAAATGTTGGTAATGGTGATGGAGGGCTTAAGTACCTACACATATAATCTGATATGAGAAGGTGGGTAATGTGAGTGTCTGTTCTGTATAATACCCGTGGCGTAGTGTGTGATGTGGGTGGAGGGGTGTGTAATAACGGTGGTGCGTGGTGTAATGTGCGTGGGGGGACGTATACAACGGTGGTTTGGTATGTAATGTAAGTGGAGTGGTGTGTAATATGAATGGACGATTCTGTAATATCGGTGGTGAGTTGTGTAATATTGGCGGTGAGTTGTGTAATATTGGTGGTGAGTTGTGACATGTGGGTGGAGAGATGTATAATATCGGTAGAAAGGTGTGCGTCTCACCGCAGGAAGCCTGGGTGGTCGGGCGCGGGCGGCGAGGAGGGCGCGGCGGCGCGCAGCAGCTTCTTGAAGGCGTGCTTGGTGGCGCGCGCGTCCGGGTACTCCACTGGCACGGCCTGCAGCTCGCCCCCGCCCCCGCCGCTCGCGCTGGCGCCCGCCGCGCCCTTGTCCGTCATCACGTACAGCGAGGCGCGCCGCCCGCTCCCGCCACCACCACCGCTGCCGCCGCTGCCTTCACCGCACACTGACACGGGAAAAATGATCTTATAAATTGATAGTATAAATTTATTGCACGACTACATTTAAACACTTTATCTGCTAAATGATGAATACGAGGCGTTGTAGTGGCGACATCATAGCACACAATAATTTTACTAACGACAGTGAACTTTACTACCTGAACCTACTACTTTACAACCTTTACTACCTCAAAGGGAAAGTGTGTTCGCTAAAGTAACAATATCACAAATGAAACATTTTAGTGTAATCTAATATTCCTTTGAATTAAAATTGCCAAATTCAACTTCAAGACAGTAAAATATATTAAATTTGCCATTCCAAATTTTATATAATATTAAAACAACAAACTTTTAAGCGGTAATATTCCAGGTAAGTAATTATTATAAGCTGTAAAGCATTCCATTTCAATCCTTAGAGGTGACGACGCATCTGTCGCAGCCTCCTTTGTTTGAAGTCGGATGTCCAGTCTGCGGATGTCCGATTTTATTCATCAGCCAATATATATTAAGTTTCCATAAGCCATTGGGCTCTCCCCTGGTTTGTCCGTCGATTTGGATTGCTATGGGCCCCAATCCAGTCGACCTTCGCCTGGGCAACTCAGGGCCGTAACACCATATTACGCTTACGTACCATATTGTCAAAAAAGCATGAAACCTTAAAAATTACAACGGCTTCATGAAATAATATCAAAGTACGAAGCTTTCGACATCGCAAAAGCGCCTGCCAAACGTAGCAATTACAGTAAATTCAATATTTTCTATTTCTGTTGATGTTGTCTAAATATTCTACCGTATTCCAGAGAAGCCCAACATGATGCTACAGCCAAGATCTCGTGGATGGTAGTTAATCTAGCCTTTCAGATGCTGAACGCTACGCCACGATACGTCTTTAGCCATCGGTGGGGTTACAAACAAAACGGAAGTTGGTCAGGAATGATAGATGACATACTAAATAACAAAGCTGATTTGGGTGGGTATCTTCAATCTACTTTTATCGTAAAATCGTTTTTTTTATATATTGAAATCATCTAAGTATAATGTGAAGGAAAAATTAGGGAACAAACTTGCATATGTAGGAAATTATAAGAGGCTATTTTGCAATAACCGGCCAAATTTGTGTAGAAGGTTCACAATAAATAATATAGGCAAATGGTGAAGAAAAATTAATTTAAAAAATCTCAAATATTCTGTCCTTTTTATCTTTAAAACGCAAAATGCGTGGTAATGCACTATTTTAACTGATTTTACCGCGCACGCACACATTCGCAAGGGTCGATCGTTAGGCAATAACGTTGTTGTCCATAAACCACATTCAGTGTGGGATAATTTTAAATAAAAATAGAAGTCTTATTTACTGGTATTCTCAAAAACTGCAATAACGGTATATCATGACTTATATATTTGAACTTACGGTTAAAATTTGGCTACAGTTGAGCTGGCTAGTAGTCCATTACTTATGTCATCCCCGTGGGTTGCCTCAACGTGGAATTTTTCCATATTTTTCTTTCCCTTTTTCCGTTTTTTGTTTTGAGTTTTTATCAGGCAGGTGCTACTGCTCAACTCCTGTTTCAGCCTTCCCCTGACTCCTCTTACTACGTCCACGGGACCTCATGTCATGGATATTTTGACGCCGTAACTACAAAATTATACTAGTAACAAATAGTAAATATTAAAAAAGTAATATAATCCCATCTGGATATAATTCAAAATTTTGATATCCATAAGACTATATTAAGGGCTATACTCGGGGTTTCCCTGCGTGATAAACTTAGACATAAAGATATCCACGGTAGAACCAGAATAAACGACATAGTCCAACGGATTGGGAACCTAAAGTGGCAATGGGTCGGCTATATAGCTCGAAGAACCGACAACCAATGAGGAAAAGGTTCTCGAGTGGCAACCTCGTACCGGTAGGCGTAGTACACGGCGACTCCCCACAAGATGTAGTGACGACCTGGAAAGACATGCGGGAAGTCGATGGATGGCTCAGGACCATGCTTTGTGGCATTCCTTGGGGGAGATCTATGCACAGCAGTGGACTTGTGAAGGCTATGATTTCCCTTTAAAAAAACTTTTCTGTTTTTCAGGTACCAACTGCGCAGTATATAAAGAACGTTTGGATGTGATTCAGTATACTGATACAATAGCGCCGTTTAAGGTCGGCTTTATCTTTCGCCAGCCGCCACTTTCTTACGTGACCAATATATTTTCCCTCCCTTTTTCAACCGAGGTGTGGCTAGCTAGCGTTGGCTGTGTTGTTCTCTCTACAATGACATTATACTTCGCTAGTAAATGGGAAGTTAGAGTACAAAGGGTTAGTTAAAGGGGATATGTTGGATGATAAAAATGTTTGTAGATAAGCAAGTTTAAAACGAGATAGAGTCGTAGTGCAGCTATATTATGGTTGTAGCATGAATTGGTCGGTTTGACCGGACCACGCTCTCACAGATTACCAGCGTAAAATAGCAGTGTAATGCTGTGGTGTTTCCTATGGTGAGTGTAGTGAACCGGAGACCTTTTTATACTGAAAACGAGGCATTCCATATTAGTCTGCAGGGACAGCAAACGTAGATGTCTATTGGCCACAGTATCTACCTACCATTATATGGACTGTGTCCTCGTTTCTCGTTCTTATTCTTTAAAAAAGACACAGTATAAGAAAAGTCTAGGTGATAAAATCTTTAATTTCCTAATTTTACCAGCACATTAATAGAGCTCATATTTTCTGGGGTTTTATAAGCATACTAGATGATACACGCTCGCTTCGCTGGGTGAACTATAATATTTTATTGCGGAACCAAGATGCACAATATCAAGATTTTTTGTGATACGACTATCGTAGTCCGTTCTTATTGAGCGTATATACTGTGAAATGAGTAAAAAAAAAGTAAAGTTACAGCCTATATACGTCCCACTGCTGGGCACAGGCCTCTCATTTCTGAGAGGGTTGAAATGAGTAACTATACTAAATTTCAAGTCAACCGGGAGTATATACATATATAGGTTCGGGCCTATGGATAATTATTATTTAATGGCTGTATAAGCAAACACAAACTTACCGAGTTCCGGAGGTAGGGTCGACCACAAAGTACCGTCAGGGGCAAGTAAATGGTGAGTAGGTGTGAGTGGTGTAAGAAGGTGTGTAATGTAAACTGACATCACCGAGGTAATCGGTCAGCAGACACACATACGTTGCCCTGCTCCACAAGGTGCAATCACTGCAGTGGGATTTCACCGTTATCTGAACTCAAGTCTAACGTTACTTAGCACAAAACTATAATCGAGAAGGAACGCGATCTCCTACCGGGTCACAAACTTATAGCGTTTCACTCGACAAGCAAAATTCCTTCGTGCGATATCAAAATACCATTCAAGCAACTCGTCGACGCAAATTAATGGCTATCAAAGTTAAATTAATCACTCAAACTCAAGGAAAACCTCTTTGACACGTATACGAACGAAATAAGACAACGCAAAGGAGGTAGTCTTAACGCGACTTAACGATTCTAACGGAACTTCCCGACATCTAACCGACACGGCCGTCGCGGACAATTGATTGTTCCAGACTAATTGGCACGGTCGCAGCTCGCCAAACGAATGTCCGCCAGCTCAGACCGTCAAACTGGTTATTCGCCCGAGACGAGCATTTTCGCAAGTTGAGGTTGTTACGATTTGGCCTAAACAATAATACTGAAATTATACGTACGTTTATTCGCTAAGAAAGTAAAAAATTATGTTAATAATACACATACACAAAAGTTATGTAGCCACGCAGTAACAAATGACGGCTCTATGGCGCTACCAGCACGAAATAAACACTTGTTTCGTTGTTTTGCAATCGTATACGTCTAAGAATCAAAGTAATTTAATACCGAAATAATACGTACGTTTTCTCCCTAAGGAAGTAAAAAATAATGTTAATAATACACATACTCAAAAGTTATGTAGCCACGCAGTAACAAATGACGGCTCTATGGCGCAACCCGCACGATATAAACACTTGTTTCATTGTTTTGCAATAGTACACGTCTAAGAATCAAAGTAATATAATACCGAAATTATACGTACGGGTTTTCTTCCCTAAGGTAGTAAAAAATATGTTAATAATACACATACTCAAAAGTTATGTAGCCACGCAGTAACAAATGACGGCTCTATTGTGTAACCCGCACGATATAAACATTTGTTTCATTGTTTTGCAATAGTACACGTCTAAGAATCAAAGTAATATAATACCAAAATTATACGTACGGGTTTTCTTCCCTAAGGAAGTAAAAAATAATGTTAATAATACACATACTCAAAAGTTATGTAGCCACACAGTAACAAATAACGGCTCTATGGTGCAACCCGCACGATATAAACACTTGTTTCATTGTTTTGCAATAGTACACGTCTAAGAATCAAAGTAACATAATACCGAAATTATACGTACGGGTTTTCTTCCCTAAGGAAGTAAAAAATAATGTTAATAATACACATACACAAAAGTTATGTAGCCACACAGTAACAAATAACGGCTCTATGGCGCAACCCGCACGAAATAAACACTTGTTTCATTGTTTTGCAATAGTACACGTCTAAGAATCAAAGTAGTATAATACCGAAATTATACGTACGTGTTTTCCCTAAGGAATTGAAAAATAATGTTAATAATACACGTACTCAAAAGTTATGTAGCCACGGTGCAACATATGACGGCTCTATGGCGCAGTGGCTTAGCAATGAGTTACAGAACTGGGGTGATCACGGGTTCGAAACCTGCATTTAAGAATATTTGTATGGTCTACAATGTTTGTACAATATTTGTAATATTAATTCCGGGCCTCGATGTTTGATGTTAGAAAATATTAGTTTGCGGATCTTTTTTTAAAAATGAAAAAAATAATGTCTGCAGCAAAAGTATCAGTATATAGTCGGCTCTTCCAGGTTGTTTCGAACGTAGACTCGACAACTTACAGCCTCCTGAACAAGCCAGTTTCGTAAAAGGCCGTAAAAATATTATAGACCACATACGTAACATTCGGTAACTTGAACAGAAGACCTAAGACTACAATGTGCCACTTTGTCTTACGTATATGGACTTTGAGAAATCTTTTGATTCCTTTGAAATTCGGACAGTGTTACAGTCCCTTCAGCGGTACAGAAATAACAGTCGATATTTCAAAGTGTTGAAGTGTTTGTGCCGTAGGGCTACGATATCTAGCTAGACGGGACCGAAAGTCTTCACCACCGTATTGGAAAAAAGTTTTCAAGCTACTTCAATAGTGTTTCCCAACGTTTAAGTCTTAAAAAGTACATAGACAAAACAAATATCTTATGTAATATCCATGTTATAATTAAGCCGGTAGTTGTTGGGAACACTGCGCTCTGTTATGTACGGCGACGTGCTGAACGGTTTTTAAAATTAATTATTTAAAAACACTATATTCAATTGTTATAAAAAATAATTTAGTTTAATTTAGGTCCGTAGACAATCGAACAGGTTTGAAGATGGAAACAAACTGCGATGGCTGAACTGCTCCGCAAAACTCACTGAACCCAAATATGGCTAAGCCATCATTATAAATAGGCAGTGAAGCACAAAGGTTAATAAGTACATGGTATGAAATCTCCCCCTTAAGCAGAGATTTTAGAGATGATGTCATAAAATCTCTGGATACTAACTTACTATTCATAACTTAAACTTAAGTTCTAAGCGGTGCAACATTATCAGATTCAAAATCACTATCTTGTTTAATCTTAGGTTGTTTAAAATTTTAAATGTGATTGAGGTGAAGTCCTTATTAACTTCACTTTAGGAGTGCTACTAATATAGTTTTTAGTTAGGCGGCTGTTACGGGATCGACGGAAAAGTTTAAAACTCAAATATCCAAAGTACAATAGGATTAAGATGGAAAAATAACAACAGTACTAGAATAATGTGACCTATATTCAATAACGTGAGGTTTATTTTCTATTGTTTTTAGGTTGCTTAATAACAAATCAGTAATTATTTTCTTTTTTGAATTAAATTCATCTAAATCTACATTTTGTAACTTAGTAGGAGACACATTTTCTACAACATGATTGAACTTATTAATATAACTACAAGTGTCATTGATCAGATTATAGTCAGGCAAATGATTTAAGCAGGAAATAGAGTAAATGGGGCCCTACACTCTATTGTGAAATATCAGATGGTGTCAAAAAGACACGTATGGCAATTCACAATGCTGTGTTGGCCCCTACTTTAATGCATGGTAGTGAAAGTTGGGTGTGGCAGAAGAAGCACGACAGTAGAGTAAACGCAGTAGAAATGCGGTCGTTAAGGAATATGTTAGGGCTGAATCTGAATGACAGGGTGAGAAATTGTGTGATAAGAGAAGAGTCTGGTTTGCAAGATGATGTTGTGACCAGAATTAAGAAAGAAACGCTTTGGTGGTTTGGTCATGTGGAAAGAATGAATGAGGAAAGAGTGACAAAGAAAATTTATGTTGCAGAAGTGCATGGCAGAGTCGGAAAGGGAGGTCCGAGGCGAAAATTTATCGACCAAATCGGCGGTTTATTGAAAACGGGCCAAATTAGGAGTACCCTTAACCGACTAGCATGTATGCGTAGGTATGTGGATGTGTAGGAGGCGAGAGAGGTGTGTCAGGATCGTGCCAAATGGAAGTCTGTAGTCCCTGCCTACCCCTCTGGGTGACAGGCGTGAGTTTTTATGTTTATGTTATAAAAACTATAAATATTTTTTATGCGGTACATCCATACTATAGTTATATTGTGGTTGTAACACGAATTACGACATGGGGGAGGTTCGTGCTCTCACAGAATACCAGCGTAAAATAGACGCATAATGCTGTTGTGTTGCGTGTGGTGAGTGTAGAGAACCGGAGACCCTTTTTACTGGAAACGAGGCATTCCATTTTAGGCCACAGGAGTGACAACTCATCTGCTTATTGATTTTTAATTGACGATGGATCGTATTGTCTATGGGTAGTATCCACTCCGTAGACAGAGAAACCTATAGATAAATTGACGCCTTCTTTCGCATTCGCACACAAAAAAGATAGATTTATGCATACGTCTTGCATAAAAATAAGACAGAACAGTGTGATTGATGGTCCCTTTCTCCGTGCCGGTTTTTTTGTTTAGCAAACTACACTTTTCGAAACAACTTTGACAGTTCCTAGCAATCGAAGGAGTTTACAAGTTGGTTTAAGTGAGAAAAAAGTGTTTTGTGAGCTTACGATTGGTGGATCTTGTTCAGTTCGGTACTTAGAACAATAATTTTTTTAATGTAAATGTGTTTAAAAGTCATAAAGATTACTGTGTAACCTAAAACGTTATCGTCCTTTCTCACTCGAGGCCACGCTAATCATTAATCTATAGGTTTCTCTGTCTACGATCCACTCACCATCTAAGAGATTGTGTGTCCGTTTGTCAAATTTATTCTATAAAAGAAAAACTTTTATTGCATTTATATTTCTAACCCATTCCCCGTCGAGTACGACACAGGTTTATTGCTATTGTCCTACTATTGTATCTGAATTAAACAGTGAAAGTGTTAAGATACTTGCGGATAATGAGGGAGGGGTTTAGGTGGTCTCTTTTCGCTTCAGCGGCTACGAGCGACAGCAACCCTTGCTATGCCATAGAGACTATTTATTTTTATACATCGTGTTTCCAAGTCGTGACATCACCGGCAGCTTGCTGTACTTGTATTACGAATCGACCTCCATTATCGAAATTAAACTTGATTTCATACTAAACCTTTTCTAAGTTTGTACGTAAATTTATTATTTTTAGAAATGGGTTCCGCATATTAGATTTAAAATGACTAAGCTTGGCGTACGTTGGCGTTGTAAGAATATCCACTATCTCACATCGCCACAGATGGAAACTGAAACAGGACATGGGCGGCAGCATCTTCCTAATAACAAATGAAAATTAAAAAAAAAACTGCGGTTGTAAACCCGCCTGTCAAGAGGCAACTATGGCAATACCCCCCTATTAAGCAATCCATGGGGGAGGCCTATATTCAACAGTGGTCTTTAAATACAACTGTAATGGATGGATGTATAGAAGATAATCTACCAGGAGCACATGACCCACTGAGAGGTGAAATTATTAAATCAACA
>DWHP01007108.1:0-11101 GCA_018247895.1 Parnassius honrathi
TATATATATATAGTACGATATTATACGATCCATCGTCTAATTGAAAAAGAGATTTAGTCACAATTATTGTATTAAGCATCATGAAATATAAATCTTCTATTGTATTTAAGTAGATTTTAGCAGTTTTACTAAAGTTTTCAACCGATTTAAAAAAAAGAGGAGGTTCTCAATTCGACTATATTTTTTTGTGTGTTCTCGTTTGTTGTACTCGAAACTTCTTTCTCGTTGAACCGATTTTGATGATTCTTCTGTGTGGTCCCATATAAGTTTGATCAGCGTCTGACCAGTACCTGTAGGCTTATCCTTAATAATGAGTATTTAATTGACTTCGACCACATTGATAATGTTCTCATTTTATTTATATTGAAGTCGGTTGTACAAAAATTTAGTTTTACCACTTGTTCCAGATATAATGTACCGAAAATACAAGGGTGAGCCGTGCAATTTTAAAAAAGACGTACTCTACATTAATATGTAATATGACAATGTGATTATTTTTATTTATTATAGCTTGGAAAAGTCCACTTCTGAACACAGGCCTCCCTTATAGATCGCTCCTAAATAATTGCTACTATATTGCTTATTATTGTCTAATTTATCTCTGTCGCCTATTACGTCACGGTGATATGGTGTCGTTATTAGAATTCATATAATATAGTGGATTATCTTAAGCATCGACTACATGTCTACAAAATGAAAAAAAGTCAATTAAGTATTTTTATTTTCTCCGAGAATTTTCTATAAATTATGTCAATCGTATCTTATTTAAATTTTCTTTCTCTAAACACAATATGGAACTCCAGGACATAATATTTATCTTGAGAGAGATAATATAATGAATATGAATATCTCCCAAGTCCTTTTTATTACTGTTAGGTTGTTATTCTCGGAAATATTTTCTTTTAAACAAAAATTTTGACAATATATATTTTTGATATATAAATTCCTCTCGTTAATTTCCTACTTAAGTTTATTGAGTATTATTTAATGTTCTCATAATATTGGACATTTTATGATTGACATAATTTGCATATTATTATATCACATCCACTCAATTATCAAGATATTTTTTTTGTATAGATGTGGTGTTTTTGTTTTGGAGTGTTGTAGTAATTTCCCTGTACGAAAACAATTAAAACTGTAGAATAAAATAGATTATTTCGATAAAAAATCGTCACCATTTCTATCATGGATTCCCACAAAGCACAGCCTTGGGCCACCTTTCATCGATCGACTATTTACACCACTTATCAGGCTGTATATATCGGAAAATAGTCTTACACTTTGCACACCAGTATGGGAACTACACTAGGGTACGAAATTTGTCCAACTGCAGAAATATGTCAGACAGGGTGACTTTATATCCGCTATATTATTCACCACTGTTTCGGATGATGATTTTAAGCCCCTGAACTGAAAAGAGTACTTGATCAACATCAATGGCGAAGGTATAACTCACTTTCGTTTTACTTTCGTTGGCAGAATCATTAGAGGACCCTAGCACTGCTAGGTTGATAAATAAGTTTCTTCAAACGCAATTAAACTCTAGGTAGAATACGTATACGTAAATTGTATTTATTTTTAACGTAATCGCCTTTTAAGCTCATACATACAATTTTAAGGTATGAGTTATAATAAACTGAATTCTCCTAAACGAAATCTCTTGAATGTCAGATAAATAACGAATAGTCACACGCTGATTCATCTTAACAATTTCTTCGATTTTGTTAACGTTTTCTCGCTTAGCGGCTGTTATTGTCCGCCCGGAGGGAGTGTCGTGTTTGCAGGGGATTCCACTGCTTTGAATTCAGCGCAGCAGTGTGCCACTCTAGAATAAGATGGAACATTATCTATCGAAGTAGATTTAATTTCTTTCAATACACTTTTTGGTGAAAATTTTTCTGGCAGAAGTATTTAATAACCTCATGAAGTTCGAGTTTCTTCTTGTTACACACGAATCAAATTTGCACCGAATGTGAAATTTGAAAAAAAAATAGTACAGTTTTTAATTTAGATTTTCTGGCCTTCGCTACTAACAAATAGAAGATTCGAAAAAAAAATAGAACACATTTCCATAACTTATTTAAAAGCGTAATCCTTTTCCGATAACTTATTGATCAACTTAGTATTATGCTCATTGACCTCAATAATATTTCCCAACGGTGTCTTAAAGTAAACAAAGTTAAGACAAGGTCATATGTAACAACCATGTCTGCAAAGTTGAAGACGAGTATGCTTACCTAGGACAAATTGGCAGGTGAATTGGGATTTAATCGAAGTTTTGACTCAACTGCGCGACGTTCGGTTCTAGTTAAGTTGTCTTTTCACTTGTTTGAGTCTTATAATAGCTTGTTTTAAGGTGCCTTTTTTTCTGCAAGAAACCACCACGAAATCCATAGGGACTTTTCAAGGAATCTTTTTGTAGCAATCTCATTGCAAGAGAAAATTTTAATAATTCATATACTTATTGTTTAATTATGCTTCATGTACCTACTTCTTTCTTTGAGATATTTAGGAGCAGAAAAGTCCACTCGGCACTTGAATGCAAGTCGACAAATCGAGAAACTTATGAATTACTTAAGTTTTCTCACGATGCACCGCCGCTGAGTACATGTTAAATCAGTACAAAAGTAAAAGCTTTGATCATTTCACCTCCTATTTTATAAAAAGTCATTAAAGGTATACTTGTTTAAAAATATTTAAACAAGTATCTAAGCAGAATGCATTTTGTTACTTTAACATCAATTTGTAATTTCTTATATTCACGTGAACACTACACATTTAAATAATACAAGTTTATACGGATTTTATTGCGTATATTTCTCTTTTTTATATAACCGACGCTTCGGGTACTTTGCAGCACCCATGGTCACAGGGGAACTGAGACGTTCAACGTCCAGATATCATAGTTAACGGCGGTTACCACAGATTAAAATTTTTATTTTTGTTTTGATCTACACAGTATGATCTTACAGTATCTTGAAGTCTTGCAGTTGTATGCTTGGGTTGCGTTTAATTTTATTAATTATAGGATCCCAAGCAGATGGTAGCACCCAGCCATCTTCTCTATTGAAATTAGGACATTTTTTGATTTCAATAGTCTCGCGAATCATTCTTGGAAGGAATCAGTATTCTTTCCATGAATGATTCGCGAGGATTCTTAGCAAGGATTTGTGGTCTATCAAATCTGTTGTAGTGACGGGGTTGATACTGTACGTGTTCACAGACTGCAGAATTCCCGGAGTGTCGATTCTTCACATCAGCTATATTTTCTTTATCGCGGGTTTTAATTGATCTTTTAGTTTGTTCTATGTAAGAGAGACCACATTCACAATCAAGGTTGTACACTCCTGCATCTTGTAGAGGGATATTACACTTGACTGATGGTAAAGATTGACCAATCTTCTTCGGCGGTTTCAAGTATGTTTTAATGGAAGCGCGCTTCAGGATGTAGCCAATCTTGTCAGTGATTCCTCTGACATATGGCAGTGCAATAGGTATACGCTCGACTGTGGCCGGCTTTCCTTAGCAATGTAGTATGTATGTATATGGGTTGTTACTTTTTAATAAAATTTTGTACCATATATGGCTGCAGTAATCCATGTACACCTGCAGTCAACAAAGAAGGTTACAGGTGCGTTGTTATGCCTGAGTAGTAAGATGGAATGCGACAGAGCCTGTAATTATACTGCTCTTTACATTAAAGAGGATATAATTTTAGAGTTTTATCGCGTTGTCACGTCCCTTTATCTCAACTTTGAACGTGTCCTTTTCAGAAATAAATGTCTTTATAATTTTTTTGGAATGAAAGCATTACATAGAAACTGAGGCGTAGGACCATTTATCTACCCTTATAAGATTTTTTCGCATCGACTTTTATCTGTTCGTACCCGCCATTGCGATGATTTCATAAAAATGAAAAGGATAGATGTAATATCAAAGGCGCGGGGACAATAAAAAGAAGGGAAATCTTGATTAAAACTACTTTTACGGATTTATTCATTAATAAATAAAACGCGATAAAATCCGGAAAAGTAGTTTGAATAAAAGTGTACACGTGCTTACGATGTTTCATATAGCTAGAATTAAAATTTAAAGTTCTTCATACCAGTATAATTAGAAAGCCAGTATAATTACATAATATGAGGCATTTTATCTTAGTACTCAAAGGTAATAACGTAGCTTTCTTCGTTTAAAGTTGCAAGTTTACATGGACTGTTACACCACATACCATCAGGTGGTCTATAAATTTGCTTTTGTGTTATTGTCACATCAGTTTTATATTTTTATATGTACCGAATGGAGAAAATTGTAATAAAGAAGGCAGACATTTTTATATAATGAAAGTCATCTTCCTGATATTTTCTATAATCATCTGATACGACATTTAGTGACTGGGTGATTGTAGATGCTTTATCCTCTCGCTACCACACAGTAGCATTTTTATTTTCATCATTACAGACCCTGACAAGTCCACTGCAGAACATAGGCGTTCCCTGAAGGAACACCATAAATCACGGTCCCGAGCCACTTACATGTTAATATACTTTCAATAAATGGAGTAATAGCAACAAACTTACGTCCACTCTTTTTATTTTTTCGCCATCTACTATATTAATTACGGGTAATTGCCTCGAAAATACTAAATTTTACCGGCTAGCGGAGTATATAGGGAGTCTTACACTCTGTTCGAGGTTGTCCTTCGAAAATCTTTCTTCCCCATCGGTTGTCAATTCGTCGAGCTTTATAGCCAGGCTATAAGATCATAGGTATTATCTAAATTTTATTTACGTTGAAAATTCTAATATTATACCATAACTTACTCTTAAAATTAAAACGAATCTAACGACATCCCATATTATGTTAAAATCCATAAAGCCGTTTAGCAAAGCACGCCAAATAAATAAACATTCGTACACTCGAAAAGTATTATCTTCCTACTGAAGTAGTTGGGTAAAAAGAAACAAGGCTCACCAAATCGTCTTAATTATCAATATGTTCAAGGGAGTCTGAATAGTGGACTAATAACATCGCCGCGATAGAATGGAAACTGATATAGGCCAGTAAGTTGTTTATACTCTCAATGTATGATATTAAATTACGGGTCTCTATTTCAGAAAATGATTGTGATCCGGCGTATGTTTGGTAGTTACAAGAATTATTCGATGACGACTGTTCTGGAAAAAAATATTTTAGACACTAAAAAGGTTTGATAAAACTTTAAGCTAACGTTGTTTTTTTTTATGATGATGGTGCGGCCTGTTATTTTCCTTTAGCTTATAAAAGTTAGACAATGTATTGAATAAAAATATTCTATTATAATCATGTCTTAACATTATTTAGATTACAAGTAATGTTTATTGATTAATATATGATTTTTGCACTATTTAGGCTTCATGTTGCCGCCACCTATTGTAATAGTTCGTAATATTACCATGATATATCGCAAGCCACAGCTTGGGTATAGTTACCCGAATGCTCAATCACGGAACCTGATTTCGTTTGTTTACCAAAACCACATTAGGCAACGTAATTATTATTGATTTTCTGGACTAACTTGCATTTTGTAAGAATTGCCTTCAACAATTAGATATTACGTTTAAACATACCTACGATGATCTTGAATTTTTTAAATCAATAAAATATCGGTATATCCAGTAATGTTAAGGTCTACATACTTAATAAACACAAGCTCGCATCCATATCCTCCTACTCATTTACTTATTACTTACTTATATACAGGGTTATTCTAGTTTGAGGTACAACGGAAAAATATTTGTATATCTTTTCTTGAACATTATTGGATGCTCTTGTTAAATCTATATGATTTATTTATCATTCATTGTTTCATTACAGCCTGTCAAAAGTAGACTGCTCAATACAAATCTTCCCCATAGATTGTTTATATAGGAGTTATTTGCCTTAGATATCACGCTTAGCAGGCGGGTTGGCTTTCGCAGTTTTTTAATTTTTGTTTGAATTGCAATCAGGAAAATGCTGCTGCTCGTCTCCTGCTCCATAAGCACTCACTAAGTGGAGAATGTAACAAAATCCACACTTACACATCAGCACCTAAAAACCTACTGCTTAAGTCCACTCCTAGATTGCTTGTCATAATTGCTATGCTTGCCAGGTGGATTTTCGTCCACAGTTTCTCACAATTCCTACTATTGACACTGCTTACCGTATCTCTATTTCAAATCGTTTATAAATACAAGAGAAGAACTTATACCGCTATTTATCGGAGGCCATGAATTCTTTCTGAAAATTCCCTAAATTGCCTCTTCCAGAAAAAGATAATGGGCGCGTGGATTCTTATATGCCGCCATCTCAACTTTGTAAGGAGAATGGAAATGTGTACCAAATAATAGTATCTGCATTTCTAATAGACTTACGTCCCCAATTATATTTCTAGTTTCTATTTGTATCTTCACCAAAACATCTGCTGCCGAATCCTGACAGTTTTCCTCCAAAAACAATGCTATTTCGGTTACTCTGGTTCTACAACGGATATCATCGCCACGGATATGAGGCAAATAAATTTTTCAGTTCTGTGCTCCTAATTGACTACCCGCATGAAGTCCTTTAAGACTTGCTTATTTTATCGTGTATACTACAAACAGAACATAACTAATTTTAAAGAAATGCATCGTTAATTGACTAAAATGTTTAATTAAGTAAGAAACCATTTTGGCAACAACCACAGAAATCTAAATAATAAGACAATAGAAGTGCTTCCCCTGTCTTTTAATATCGGGACACGTGTCGCCAGGTCGTAGCTCTCACACAAAGACAAACAATAAATACACAATTATGCCTACAAACATCTCTAGAATTCGTGCAACGAAGATTAATCTATAAACTATTGCGTTAAGGAATATTTTATAAAAACGAAAAATCCTAGGAGGCGTTGCCACTCGGTCTAATAATTAAAGTGTTCGAAAAACACAGAATGACATTGCGCGCTCGCTATCACTTGGGCGTAGGGCAGATCAACGCACGTTTCGATAGCTTTTTATCGTCGCGTCGTTGATCTTCCAGGAGTCTGACACCAAGATATAACTAATTAAACGAAATTGTCTCAGTAATAGACGCTTTTAGTCATAGCTTTAGCTTTTAGATCTTTTCTAATTAGAAAAAAAAGGGGAAATAATAATACGTTAAGAATAAATACATCCATTTATCTTTAATAATCGGATCTTTTGGAAATTTTTGTACTGGAACTGAGTTATATATAGTTGTATTAAAAGTTATTCTTCCAACAGTCTCAAACGTATTACATCACTGATGAGTTTTTCGGCTATGCCCTGTTGCATAGCAGTCGTCTTACGGAGTTTAGCTGCGACATTTTTTCCAATAGCATCGTATTCATCATCAGGGTTTTGTAATCCTATACCTATCGACGATATTGTATCTTCAATTCCATCATTGATTTGTCATTTACGACGCGCCGATGAAGCATTTTCCGGGTGCCGCAGTTGAAGACACGTTCTAGGTGGTACTGTGTAAATAAAAACGATTTTTTTATACTGAATTGTGGGTTTTTTGATACAGTTCCCAAGTTTAGGAGAAATATGGATAGCAATTGCTGAACAGTTTGAGCGTAGATAGAAATTTCCAAATTGCTTGGGAGCCGTTGATGGGAAACATGTCTCTATAGTCTCTCCTCCCAGAGCAGGTTCATATTTTTTTAATTATAAAGGGTATCATAGTATGTTCCGGGGCATATATTCGTGCTTACGGGAATTGCAAATGCGAATTATGAATTTATTTATGTGGATATTGGAACAAATGGACATATTTCTGATGGTGGTGTATTATAGAAAACTAAATTCTTTCTAAGATTGAATTCCAAGCGTTAAATCTTCCTAGCCCCAGAAAACCAAGCGGATATTCAGAAGAGTTCAAGTAAGAGTAAGAGAAGAGTTTTCTTATGTATTTATTTGCGATGAGGCGTTTGATTTGAGGGTAGATTTTATAAAACCAGGCCAGGCCAGGCCAGCTCAAGTAAGAGGATATACAATTGCAGAGCATGCAGGGCCAAAAGAATCAAAGAAAATGATTTTGGAATCTTGGCGGGAAGATTCCATATTTTTCGATCGCCTATAAATACCAGCGTGCACAATATTTACAAAATAGTTTTGGCATGTTATGTATTGCACAATTTGTTAAAGAAAAAAGTAAGACAAACTTACAGTCCACATCAGCAATTTGACAGCAAAATTCGTAAAAATGGAACCACTGAATTGGGACTGAAACCACAAGACGGAGAATTATAGTGACTACAATAAACACGTGGCCGTTACCCCACTCAAAATGCAAAAATTATACTTAAATACTATTGGTGCACTGTCATGGCAACAAAGAATGTTAAATATAATAATAATAAAATTTTACCTGAGTATCATTTTTACTATGCTATAAAGTATATATGCTTTAAAAATGGTGACTCGTTAGCAGCGATAACAGACATACGAACCAAGTCAAGCTACGAGCAACATTTCAAACTTATACTATTTCCATCTAAATTACTCCGTATTACGCGTACGCGTTAGGGTAAGACTACAGTGGAAAAGGTCGTCAAGCCACAAGTTTGTGAACTTATTCGCACGTCTATCACCTCCATAAGTAATGTAGTTTAATACAGTTACGGGACAACGGTCTTAAGCACGGAGCGACAGTAGTGTGGGCAAATTTGCGAATGTTCACTTTCCTGTAAATATATCGTAAACGTGTAATGGAGGGCGAATTACCGGACGTAGCTATCACCTAAAATAATGTTCACGGCCCTCGCCCCGTGATCTAGTGTTTCACTACGAACCCAGGTATAGGTTGTGTTCTGGATGCGTGCCGCTATCCGTAGCTAGCGAAGCGAAAATGACTTTTAACGATGCGTACAAGCCCACACCGGGGCTCCATTGGAAGAGGCTCGTGGACGGTAGCACAAGCACTTCAGTAGCGACGCGTCAGATCTGTCGCGAGTCGGTGAATTCAAAAGTGCGATACAAGCTCGTGCGAAGCGGTTTAAGTTTATCCGCTTAAATGCGGACTATGTGGTCCAAACCCGTCCCCCGAACGGGTTTCCGCCTTGTAATGGCGGGGGGGCTAAGTAATCGTGGCTTGATCACCCACGGTGAACAAAGAGGAACCAACCCACTTGATTGGTCCGAGCGTGCTTGCCTAGCCCACTACAGATGTGGAGCCGAGGTGGAGTCGCGGGAGAAGAGGAGTGTTGGTATGGTGATGCGGCACTCGTCCTATCCTCCACAAATTTTGTGGGGCTACACCGTCGATGTGGTGGTGAAGCAACCGCGAGGGAAGAGGAGTGTCGGTATTGCGAGGCACCACTCACCCTGACCTCCGCGGTTAAAACTTGGTTGGCGATAGAGCCACAGACAAGTCCCGCCACTGAGGTAAAGGAAGGTGGTGTTTCGGTGTACGCGTTGTTTCCTGACCCAATGGCCTCAGGGGATCTGTTACTCAGGTGTAGTTAGAGGAGTGAGTAGGAGAAGAGGGAGAAGAAGTTCTCTCTCGGGGAAGAGCTGCAACGGGGTGGCTGGCGCCGGTGGGAACTCAGATACGTGCGAAAACATTCCCACAGCCCTGCCAATATGCGGCGAAGATGAAACACCATAGGGTTTTTGTCGGTAGAAACCCGACATAAACTTGCCCGAAGTGGGTATGTAGTCCACACCAGTTTATTTCGCTGAAAATCGTGCACATATAGTAAAACTTTTTTGTTCGGGTATTATAATCGAATTTTGATTTTTAATTTCAAATTGTAGTGCAGTTCCTAAGAACTGAGGTATGCTGAAAGGCGCAGGATTGAATTCCTCAGATACAGTTTGAAACCTGTGAGGCTATTTGAAGTAAGCCGTGAATGGTTTATTCCGCTGGTACAGATCGGTGTTCAGGGCAAGGTCGCTTTTACTATTTATAATCGTTTTATTATAATGGTCTATCATTAGCTGCAAAATTTATAATATTTTGTTACGATACACCACAAATTCAGGTGTGTAGGTGGTGAACGTGTACTAAGCAGCATGTGTTAGAAATTATAAAAAAAATATAAAATGACTAGTCTGTTTCAAACCAACGTTCTTTATCTTCTAGGTAATGAGGTAAGCCCGATACACAAGAAATGTTTATAGATTGTGACTGTGTATATTATTTTAAATCTACGAAACTTTTAAACTTTAAAAGAACAGCATCAAAACCCATTGCTTTAAAAGCAATGGGTTTTGATTCTGTTCTGACTACCATTGAATGGATTAAAAAAAAGATTACAGGCATATTGTGTGTAAGAAAGGTAAGTAAATGTTGGCGATTTGTGACATGTGTTGAAAAATAAACATAGAGACATAAACACATGAATGTACAGTTAGTAGTAAAAAGGGTCTACCGATCTACACACTCACCATACAAAACACTGCCGCATTAAGCTGTTAAATTACGGTTGTATCCTATGAAGTTGTGCTATTTCTTTTGTAGACCCGACCCTATAATTTTAATACAAATCCAATGTGGAATTTTTGCTAAATTGTAAAGATATTTGTGATCGGATATGTTAATTTAAAACTGTACGCCCTGCGAATCTCGTTAACTCTTTCTCTCCTATCTGCTATTCGATTTAATTTTATTGTTCAACTTCGCACTAAATTACGGATATAAAACTTTATAGTAAGCACAAAGGGGTATTAAACATTAAGTGTTCTCCTTTTTATAGTCATTTCTTTACATGGCCTTATCATTTTTTATAATTCGAATTACTGGGTCTTCGTTCTCGTATTTTGTAATAACAGTTTTACTGATCAGCCCATTGAATTTATATCCTCAGAGAAGATTTCCAATTTGGTTACAAATAGTGACTAGCTTTGTGACATTAGTAACAAAGCTAGTGAAAATAAAACTAATTTTATTAATTTCTTTAACATAAAATAATAAAAATTCGTTTGGAAAATGTAATTTTATTCAAATCTACTCTCGTTTCGGAATGAGGTTCCACTGGCTGGTAAATAAATGACTAAAGAAACTCCGCAGATATTCTTCCGAATGACAAAGTGCATCAACCTATACGTAGAACAAAGGTACATGTGAATAT
>DWHP01007109.1:0-11100 GCA_018247895.1 Parnassius honrathi
GTTATTTACGTGGTTTAGAATTGAGTTGCGACGTTAAAGCGCTTCCTGCAATACGCTCGCCTCCAGTTGAGGATTCAGCAGCCGCCTTAGGGTGTTTTTGCGTAATCAGCTCATCTAAGGTACTAACTTTATGCCGGTATCCATCTGTTACTTTCCCCACGATTACTCCATCTTGGGTCCAGCATGCACGCATGCCGAAATGCTGACGGGCTTTGCCAAAAACGGTTTGCCGAGACTTTGTCAAGAACTCCTTTACTGAAACTGGACAACCTTTCGGTCTAGACTTCGCCCTCCATACTGATGACTCGAAGTCAACGCTAACGAATCTTACTAGGATTGGCCGGAGACGATTTTTGGTGGCTACTCCACTTCTGTGGCAGACACTAATGCAAGATGCTATGATGTCTTTCAACTCCTTTTTGTCGATTATACTTAGAACTATAGCCTTGCAGTCCTCCTTATCCTCTTCAGCAACTACCAAGAAAAGGAGAGCCTTTCGTCGGTGCCTGGTCTCAATAGCATCAACCATATGGGAGCACTCATTGATTTGTTTACGGAGCATACCAAGCATATAAAACATGAGTTCCCGGAGGTTCGAAACTCCTCAGCCACCTTCGCAGCAGTGTCCTTTGCAGATCACCCCGTGTGTAACTGTGCTGCCGGTTCAGCCATCCTTTTTGAAAAACATTCCTCCAAACTGTTCCGTGCGGTTCTAATCTCATCGAGTTTGGGCATTGTGTTGTGCAATCTTAGTGTGTTATGCTGGCAGGTGTTGTATTTAGATGGAATGAATTCACATATACACAGTTGCACAAATCTGATTACCAAGAAAATTGTATTTATTAGCACTCAAATGTGTAACAAATTATGTAGAATATTGTATTATTTAATTTAAAAACAAATAAAATTTTTACGTATGTGTTAACTTTTTATTCACCTATCGCCGCTATTTTATGGGCAGTTTGTTGATGCCAGTGCTAAAAAGGTCTGCTGCACGAGAGTTGTGTATGTAAAAGCAATGGAAAAGAGCAGAGTACGAGCTTCTTCACTATAATTTGCAATTCGGTGACGGTCATCAGTAACTGCGGCACCACATGGCAAGAAGCTATATTCTCGACTACAAAACTGCCAACATAAGCTTCGTTTTGGCTAATCTTTGGTTTCAAGTACTGCTGGCTTAGGCACCTAGATCAAACCACTTTGATGAAAGCTTACGATTGTCGCTTAGGTTACATTGCGGGAAAAAACAAATTTTCAAAAATCTCTTTTTTCTATGCTGATTCAGCAATATGGTTTAACATTGGATGCAAGCTTTTCGCTGTAATATATTCAGTTCGTAAGGTATCCGTTTATCAAGCTTCTTTCTTTATTATACTGACTTAAGGCAAATTTCAGACGGTCTTGATACTTACATCAAGGGTCGACGCTTGATTGCTTACGTGAAAGTCTGTTACTTTGGTGTCGCTTACTGTCGTCATATAAGCTTCAATTAAAAAAGATCTTAGTTATAATGACAGAGAATCTACGGTGTTGTTGTAAGAGGTTTGAGTGAAATCGTAAGAAGTAAACAATGGTGGGACAGAATATTATTGGTGACACTATTTTATCCGGGTCGGGCTAAGACTAAAACGTGATGATACCCCGGACTCCACATGGACCTCACGTTCTAGTACAAGTTCAATAAGATAGATGATCAGTTTCTACAGGTATCGGGGGAGGGGAGGGCGCATTCAAAAAAGCCATGCCTTTCACGTGATTAGCGCTACGTGGTCTTTTAGTGTGTGTTTTGTCTATTACTACCGTAATATCTTATGCCTGGTGTAAACGAGATATACGGAGGTGTACCGTCAGCTATCGTAAGCCGTAAGATTCTTCTTGCTTTTTAAACGAAATAAGGTGATGGATTCCTAATACTGTTATTACACGGCACCACACGGCAGATACTTTGGTTAAGAAATATAAATCGGTATTTTTTACCATTTTAACCCCGTTAAATTGAAGTTAAGAGAAAGTGAAATAAAAATTCAAACCAAACCATACATTAGCTGAATTGAATAAAATATTCGGCGCTCTAAAGTCCCACACGAAGCCATTAATCGTTTTGATGTCACAGTATGGCACATTTAGTGTGACCCTTTTTAAATGCCAACCTTTCTTGATTCACATCCCTAATCGTGGAATACCGAATACCGAAAACCGAATCACGGTCGTTCATATAACGGTTGGTCGCATTTATACGGCAGATACTAATTGCTGTCTGTTCATTGTACAGAACAAAGAAAATGATGATTCGGGACATACATGAATGAAGGTTAGTTTTGTATCTAATTAACTTTTCACGTTATTTATTTTATACATGACTAGGGATCCGTGGATTTCTGGCTCGCAATAACGGCGTCACCTATCGAGTCTAATTAAGTTTAGAAACTATCCAGCCCACACAAACGCACACAAAACTTCATCAAAATCTGTCGAGTCATTTTTGAGTTTTAGCTAGGCAACGGACAGAAATTGATTTTTATATACAAAGATATGTGAAGAATATGGAAAAATCCTAACTAGAGGTAATTTTAAACAGGAAACAGGTTGTATCAAGTTAAATGCAAATCACTATTGTAATAAACTGACATCGTATTTTACATTATATTAACGCATGTTTTCAATTTTAATTCACACTGAGAATATGCTGTACACCGCATATTACTTTTTTAAATTACGGATCATATGCCTAAGTCTCGTCAGGCGAAAATGTTTTCAAAAACCAAACATTCGTAGATTGTAATTGATAATCAAAGTTTATTTACTGTAATTTGTAGGCACAAATAAGATAGTGACAAAAATTTCAAGAGCATCACTCTACTTAGATATTATAAATAGCACAAAAACAGTAGCAAACATTGCAGGAAGTAAACAATATTATTTTGTTGTTTACAAGCAATAGGAGTTAAGATATTATTTATGCGGTCGGAAAGGGAACAATCTTTTTAAAGACAATATTATATTTATTATACATGTACATTATTCTCGAAAGTGGTCTCCTAATTTGTTATAGTGTTACAAAGAACAATACCAGGCACTATTATTATTGTTTTTCTAATGTACAACATTAAATCCCTTTTGAAGTTCTGCGGGGATAGTCAAGGTGACATTTTGCAATCATTAACGCTAATAGAAGAATATAAAATCGAATGAAATCAACGAGCGAGCAATCAATAAGTCACATGAATTTCACGTAACTTAAAGTAGATAATATTATATGTATATTTATATTGCACCACCTACCTAGTATTCATTGTTTTATTCTTTTATACCTTTGGTTGCCTGGAAGAGATCGCTATTTAGCGATAAGGCCGCCAATTTGTACATATAATTGGTTTTTGTTATGTTATTCGTATATATTTGTTTGTGGTGTACAATAAAGTATATTCATTTATTCATGGTAAAGTCACGCGGCAGCCTTTGCTGTTGCACGCATGGGCTGGATCTAACCGGGGTGATACCACGACTTCACAGAAGACCAGCGTGAAGTAGAAGCCCAATTCCCCCCACCCCCTATCAATATGGTAGCGAAATTAAATGCCAGACTACCCCAGGAGGGTACCAGCACCCTTGGAGAATCTCTCGCTGAGCATCCACGACCGAGCTACTTCACTCCTGAGCGTAGGTGCTTAGGCTGCCCCGCGTATTTTGGGGGAGGGGGGGGATTCTGCACAAGACTAAACCTGCTCGGGGGTAACGGAGAGTCGAAGGTACCTTCTGCCACGCTATCCGTGAATTTCTGCAACATCAAGGGCCTTCATTCAAACCTTAACGCCGTCCATTACCATCCGGAAACGGCGAAGCCGGCCTTGCTCTTTCTAACCGAGACACAGGTGTCCTCTCCGGTTGATACTTCGTATCTCTCCTACCCGAGGTACAAATTAGAACACTCTTTTGTGCCCCGGGCTGGAGTTTGCGTGTTGCGCCTCGGCAGCGTTGAAGGTACGGACCTGTCCATCTTATGGCTGCGCGTAGACAGTGACGATCATCCCCGCGTCTACGGGTGCTTCTATAGGTTCCATAGCGGTAATACCGAAACAGACCGACTTATCGACCACGTTCAGATGGCTGCAGATTCAGTGCTACAACAGATCCCATCCGACAGGACCGATACGACTTATGGACCTTCAACAAAAGAGCCTACTCCTTTTTAAAAGGCCGGAGATGCATCTGCAATTTCCCTGGTGTTGCAGTTGCTCATGGGTGGCGGTAATCACTTACCATCAGGCGAGCCGTATGCTCGTTTGCCCCTTTTCCTATAAAAAAATTCATTTCTTGTAACGAATATTTTGGATTGTCGCCTAGTAACGTATTTTTTCCTTAAAAGAGGTAATCTCAGGATTTCTATTATTTGTTACCTCCGTTAACGATAAGAAATTGTCCTATATCTTTGGAGCATTTATTTATTTATGCTTAATTTCATACTTAAGTCAATAATATACATATTAAATTAAGCATCTTTCAGCAATGATAATCGGGATTTAACATAAAGTAAAGTTACAGCCTATATACGTCCCACTGCTGAGCACAGGCCTCCCCTCATTTCTGAGAAGGTTTTAGGGCAAGGAAGGAAGGAAGTTTTAGGCTCATTTCTGAGAAGGTTTTAAAAGCGGAAGCTCAGAACTTTATGAAAAGACTTATCTCTTTATGTCCCACTTTATAAGGAAAATGCTGTGCTGTGTGCAACTATCACCATGTGTTGTGACGATCTGATAAAAGATGCAGACTCGATGTATGCAGTTGGCTCTGAAGAAAATGGGTATCGCAGTGTTGTGTACAACCATCACGATGTGTTGTTACGATCTGATAAAATATAGTATATTTACATTGACTATGTATAATATACACTGACTATATACTATATAGTAGTATAGTATATAGTCAATGTATCTAAACTGGTGAACTCGTAACACTTGAGCAGTTAAAAAAAGAGGCTGGAAGTTGTATATTTTTAATTTCACCTAGTGGGTGTTATAAGATAACCAACTGCAATATATATGAATGTCATTTTTTTAAGTTGTTACGTATTTTTAGTTGTTATGTATATAATACAAAACCACTTAAAAAAATTGACATTCAGAAAAACTATTATTTTACCGATTCACTATCCTAAAACAGATAAACCCTTACAAAATAAAATACGGAATAAAAAAGTACAATAACATAAATAAAAAACCTAGTAACGTTGATATGAAAAGTCAATATTTAAAATGTGCACTGTAATCTCTGTCGTTAATAGTAATTACTCAGAATCACCAAACAGTATTCGTTAAAGGTCATACAGGCACGAACTTCGGCACATTCCGATAATGAGGTGGAGAAAATGTTTGAGGATATCTCTAAAAGCATACATCCCTCCAAAACCCACAATATGGTGTTGGTGGGAGACTTTGATCAAAACTAGGCACAAAAGAGAAGGATGAGCTGATGGTAGGGAAATTTGGGATAGGGCAACGGAACCCAATGGCCCAACATCCGGTCGGCTTCATGGAGAAAGAGGAAAGTGGACCTGCTTAAGCTCGGATGGTTCTACAAACATGAGATTGACATCATTATGACGACCAAACAACATATGTTCAATGATGTCTTAGTTTTGCGAGGGTACAAACTGGTAGCGATCACCGAATGGTAAGAGGGACATTGAACCTCAATATTAAGTTGGAGAGGTCACATTTAATAACACGATGCCCCGTCATCCTTTTATTATAATCCGAAGCCAAAGTCTTTGCCAGAGATCTGTCTCCCAAAAGAACCAACAGTCGAAGTTGAAGACCGAATTTTAAATCATCGTAACCGGGATACCTGAGAATTTGAGTGAGATTAAGATGTCCTACGGACAGACCTACACGTCATTGCAAACCAGAGTAAGCGTCATCCGACACTATTCCGATGATATCACGGACGTCAGTCTGAGCAAGATAAGAAAGACCCTTCGGCAACAAAAAAACGGTAAGGTCTTACGGCAAGGAATTACAGCGATGCTTCTAAAAACGGATGGAAAACAAGTACTTGAAGTCCTTCACAATTTTAAATATATAGAAATTTTTTAATGCGTTTACAATCTATATAACTACTGAAGTATCATGATACGTGGTAGCCATACTGCATATATATTTTTGTTGTAGTAAGAATGTATCGAGACGACATTGTTCTTTTCTGCTATAGTATTAAGACGGTTAACGCCTACTAGCAGTTCCTCCTGAATGTTGTAGTTTATTATAATTTGCGACAGGTTTAGTAAATATTATGGTCACTTACATTATTCCTTATCCTATCTGTATTTACTTTATCATTGTTTTTGTTTCTTCAATGAAAAAAAGCTCAAAGCGGATAAAATGTAGCCTAGAACGGTTTTGGCGTTGGTCTTCTATCGTTTCGTAAAATTTCATAGCAATCGGTTCAGCTATTCAGAAGATAAGCTCGTACTGATCGACAAACAGACGAAAAATTTAAAAATAGAGTTATTCTTGTCTTAATGACATGCAAGTGATGCAGTGACCCGCTCAGCTCAATAAAAGGCTTTTCAAAGATTTTACAGTCTCTTATACTTTATTTTTATATGTACCTATCTATTTTTATATGTATACATCCAATATTAATTACAAGTGGCCATGATAGTACAATATTTTTTATATAGAGTAGGGTGACAAACGAGCATACAGTCCACTTGATTGTAAGTAGATGCTTAGGCCCAAAGGTATCTTCTTTTATCCTTATTGAGAATTAAAATGCAGATGCGTTGTCATATCTGAGGAATAAGATGAAATGCCTCGCTTCCAGTAAAAAGGGTCGCCGGTTATCTACACTCATCGTATGAAATACAGCAGCATTGAGCTGCTATTTTACGCTGGTGTTCTGTGAAAGCGTGGTCCTACACCGTTAGAACCGACTGATTCGTGTTATAACCATGCATGATCTGTCGAATTGATTTAAAGATAATAACTAAATGCAATACTATTTCTTATGGATTTTATCGAGTGTATAAACTTATCGTATATTTCCGACGTTTTGGGCACTTTACAGCATCCATGGTCACGGAGGGAGGAGGGGGTTTGAGGTGTAGACTTCCCAACGTCATAGTTAACCACAGCTACCAGATTCAGATTAAAATTATTATTTGTTTTATAAAAAGTAGTTAGAAGAATTAAATCATTTTAAAAATAAAAAATTATAATAATTTTAATCTGGAGGTAGCCGGAACCCTTTTGTTAAATGCCATGTCACAAATTCATTTGCTACTTACTTTTAATAAAATCAATACCATCCGCAATTTTATCATTTGGGGCAATTTATTATCTAAAAATCCGACCGATTTCGCCTCACGGCGTCATCAGGGTTTTGTTGAAACAAGAACACGTCGATATTCGTCCGATATCTCAAAAACTAAAATAATTCGTGTAAATCTGTTTTACAGTAGATTTTTTGTGTCCTTAACGTGTTTGTGGCAATGGGCCGGGCATATAGCTCGAAGAACCGACAACCGTTGGGGAAAAAAAGGTTCTCGAGTGGCATCCTCGTACCGGTAGGCGAAGTGTAGGGCGACCCCACACTAGATGGAGTGACGACATGGTAAGACATGCAGGAAGTCGATGGATGCAGGTGGCTCAGGACCGTGCTTTATGACGTACCTTCGGGGAGGCCTATGTTCAGCAGTGGACTTGTGAAGGGCTGTAATGATGATTATGATGAAATATATTATGAAATGCTGCTGAAATATTATGAAAACTGCGATCGCTCATGTATCTACGTAGCGATTACAACAAAGAAAAGAGAGGTTCACAACCAATAGACAACTCCTGTACAAAAAATAATCTGATGGTAACGCAAATTTTAAAATGTATTAGGACTCCTTTTCTGCCCGTCTGCGTAGAGGCCTCTCACTCTACTCTACTGCAAAGCAGTTATGCATGCACTTTAATGTTTAGCCCGATCAACGCAGAACGAATTTTCATTATCTTGAAGCTATCGCATAATTGGGTTTTGTGTCGCGAATATTAAAATGAGTAAATTGAACGCTATAAATTGTATCAAAATAAGTACCATTCAACAAAAAACTGGTTCAAATACTTACGAATACGGACGTTTTAAAAACTATTTTTTTTCTTCTTCATAGTAAGTGTTAAATGTTTTAGAAATAGAGTAACCGTGCAATTAAGGTTTCTTGTAAATATCGTGCATCCGAGGCGAAATCTTAAAGGTTTGTCTTATTCATAGGATAATCCGTACTGGCATCGTATCCCAGTATGTACGACTCCAGATTGTTGTGCCTCAAGCATTTATTTTGGGCTCTGGGAAGTACCATGTTGACCTCGGCAGCGAATTCATCTCATCTGTATCGTCGAAAAGGTGACTTAATTTTTTATAAACAGTGTGACAAATTACAGATGAACTAAACAGCTAATAAACATTATTAATTTTACAATATTATATAAAAGTAGGTTATAACAAGTTATAACGAAGCTATAAAGGACATATGTAATTAAACGGAGTCATTCAACTGTTCAATTTCACACTTTTTTCTAGTAACCAAAGCCTGTGATCCGAAGTGAATGTTTCCATTATAATATATTGGATATATACGACGAAATTCGGGAGTATGTAGTTTGGAATTGGACGCATAAAATCTACTATTGCAATAGCGAGGAGATCTTTCGCGCGGCAAAAAATTTGTTTGATCCTGCGGGTCATTCATGGAACTTGCCACTAATTTCAAATGCAAAGCGCTCCAAATTTCAGCAAATTATGACGTTGTATACGAAATATCGAAGTCATTTAAAAAAATAAATTTTTTCAAAATATTTCGTTAACGATATCTTACGAACGTAACAATCGAATTTGACCGAACAGGTTGCGATCGTCGTGGTTTTTCAAGGTTTAAGGCTGATTAGCTTTTGGAATCTATCGGTACAGTCGGTACAGGTTTACAAGTCATTTCAAATAAACCGTTTTTTTCAAAATTATTATTTTTGTGATTTCTCAATATCTACTGGTCCGAATTAGTTAAAATTCATAGGAAATCTAATTTTGATGAAACACTTCGGAAATCTGCTTAGTTAATTTTAATCGGTCAAGCCGTTCAATAGTTATAAGAGGCTTCCATACATCCACACACACACAAACATACAGACACCATCGAAAAGTGTCAGGGTGGCTTTCTGTGAACTCAAAACGTGAAGATTTGATGAAAACTCAATTTTCGAAAAACGGTGTAAAAACAATAACTTCCTAAAACTTCCTAGAACTTAAAAATTGGCTCTTTTTTAAATAGAAGATACTAAATTACAAATACAGTCAATGTCTATGTAGTAGCAGCGTTAAAAAATCAACTAGCCCTTATCAAACCGCTGGAGTCATAGCAGGCGACAGAGGGAAACTGAGACAGGATATAGGCAACAGCATCTTCTATGTCACACTCTTTCTATTGTCTACACTCTTCTATGTCGTAAGGGCTTTATAGATATAGGTGTGTTTATTTACACAAACACTTAGAACAATTAATGTTGGACCATACAAATAATGGTGCCGTGTTGGACTGAAACTGCGACCCGTAGCGACTTATCCAAACGCTTAGAAACTGCGCTTCTGAGCTGTTAAATATTAGCCGTCAAAGATAAATTAATGAACTTACTTTGTTAAAAATATCCACCATTGAAAAGTCCCACTTTAAGGCGTATCCCTGACCAAAACCATGAAATAGTGCATTTTTCAAACCCTATTATGTCATTAGTTATGAGAAATAAACTACATCTAAAAGCATATTGTTAAAGTTCGATATCCTATCATCACATTCCGCGTTCTAATTTGTTTTTATGTGTTATAAATACAAATAAAATCAACTTTTAAAAAATGACTAAAATTATTGATTACATACATCTATTGCTTAACGCAACGCTCTAAACATTTGAGAATTACACTAATGGATAGATAATTTAAAAATCTATATTCTTCACATTTTATTTAATTTCTTAAGTTTTCGTTTCTTTTTTAATCGAAATAATTCAGAAAATTGTGTGAATTCTATGATAAAGGGGCGTACGCGGATTGCGGGCGGCATTACGCTGTAAGCGTTCGTACGAGAAGGCTGTGTCGCTCTTGTCGTCGTCGTCGACGTTCCGTGTTTTGCCGCAAACATAATATTATTTTTAAAAAAAATTCAAGAAGAATAAACGTCAACGACGTCAAAATGCTGTAAATATGAGTGAAATTCGGTACGTAATTTGATGTATTATACAAAGTTTACTTACTTTTATTACGTTATATTCCTACATGTTTTTACATAGTATCTTCTCGTTTCAGGAATAGAAGAAAAATACCTGAATGCGATCTTGATGAAAAAAATAATTATTCAAGTTTACCAATAAATGAAAATGATAATGGGTAAGTCGGGCGCACTTTTGAGTCCATATAGTTATGAAATTACAAACAGAATTTATGAAATTTGATGTGATGTTTTTTGTGGTTACCACATAAGTAATATAAACCTTTTTAAATATATTGCTGAAATATGTGTCTAAATAATTTATTACAAGTAATTTTGTTTTGTTTTCATGCAAGATCTAATATAATTTATTCTTTATTGCAGGCTAAATATGAACAATGACGATACGGCGGTGAACGTCTTGAGTCAAGAAACCATAGAATTACAGTATACCTGTCTTGGTTCAACTGAAATGGTTGAACATGTGGGGGTTTGTTTATTTAATATTTTGGTTTGTAGATATTATGATGCACAAATGTATACCTAATCAAAATACTTTGGTAGGTATTGTGATTAAGTACACACTTGTGCTTGCGATTTGGTGAAAGATATCTAAGTAAGTACCTGTTTGCGCCTGATTTGAGCGGGGAACCGGTAGATAGCGGGGCGCGGGGAGGGAATTGCTTACGCCGGCGCGCTGCATCGAGTCTACATTACCAGTTCGCTGCAATTTCCTCTACGGCGCACCTGTGGGCTTGTTGTTCGTAGCCGGCTGACCGGCAGCCTTTTTTACGTCGCGTCGCGAAGTTAAAATTTGTTAAATCGATCGGCCGATATCGTGTTAGTCTATTAAGATATGTGAC
>DWHP01007110.1:0-11100 GCA_018247895.1 Parnassius honrathi
TGTGGCGTACCTTGGGGGAGGCCTATGTTCAGCAGTGGACTTGCGAAGGGCTGTAATGATGATGATGATGATGATGTATAAATTAAAATAACATACAATGCTTGCCATATAATTATTAGTTTCATTTGACAAATGTGTTATTTATTTCTAAACTCCTAAACTGAAAAGTGATAGACATTCCTTCTTATCCTTATTACAAAACGTAGTTTATTGATAGTCTCGGGCTTAAGCCATGATTCAAGAAGAAACTTTCTAACTGAAGTCGCTTACACGTATCTATATATCGCAGCGCTTGCAGACTGTGCAGTTTAATCGAACGCCCCTATTGTCTCCACAGCCCCGCACGGCACCGATATCGGCGTCGATAATCAGTCCTCCTCAGAAGCTCACATAAGTAACATGTCATCCACGATGTAAGATGATGACGCACTTGCGTTATTAAGCCTGATAATATATTTAAAGAAAGAAGTCTGTATTTTTCGCTAGATCGCACTCGTTGCGAGCGAGCTCCGTGATAAACTGCCGAACTGAGCGGCAACTTCGTAAACGATTAAGAAGGAATTATTTTATTCTTCTAAGTTTTTGGTGTCAGGTTTATCTCTGATTGAAGGCTATTTTTGATGAATAGTTATTAATTACTTACATCCTTACTACGTTACGTCAGAAATACTTTTTTTTTTTTACTTGTTATAAACCAGTGCTTGGCAACAATGCCACCCGGTGGTAAGTGGTGAATCTTACCGTCTTAGCGTAATAAGCATATCCAGTATCTAGATAAGAGATATTAGTACTTCTCCATCGTAATAATAATCATATTTTTCATCTTCTATCTATCAACAGTTCACTATATATAATACATAATAATGTAATAGTTACCGCTTTTTATTTTGAAGACGAAAACTAGGAGTGAAAGTTGAACGGAATCTTTTTTGGATCGTAGGTACCAGACATGGTTCAAATATAATGAACTTTCAGCGATAAACAAATGAAACTTGGAAACAAACATTGAGCTATTATATACTGTACGTAAGTATATATTACTTCAATGGAAACAAAAGACAATTAAAATTTTTCTTAAAAAAAATTTCTTCCTACTTATATAGGTAGCCAGTTCATACTGAGAATATCTAAATCAGTATATATTATATGAACCTTAGAGATAAAACTCTACATCAGTATTATAAATAGTACTCGTATATCGGCGAATAAAAAGCGTCAACGGACTGGTTTATTGATAAAAAGAAAAATTAAGTCCATAACGCTTCACAACAAAGTACGATTTTAAAAAATTAAAAAAATAATTTACGTTGACATGTATATGGTTTTATTAATTTAACACTCCTATTATAAAATTGATTGAAAAATAAATTGTCGAAAACGTGCCAGAGTTCGTGACTGCGTGACCGTAACAACAACTTATTGTTATTTGTTTGTTTGTTTTTAGTAAATTAATTGGGTTAATAATTATCCTTGCTATAATTTTTCTCCATAATTTTGTTTTTTTTTTTTTGTGAAAGAAACCTTCTGTTTTGCCGTTTCTGAAAATTTTAAAATTTATAACACTACTTTTTTAAATAATAAAAGTTTAAATAATATTTTTTACTCGTATAGTAAACTATTTTCTTAATTAGTTTAAAACGTACTTTAGTTAGAAAACCTGAAAAAATATTTTTTGCAGACTACTGAGGTACGCAAATCTACAATCTCATTTTGCGTGTAGGCTGTCTATTTCGGCATGAAATTTTAAGTAAACCCACGATACACGAACAATCATATGATGATAATTTCCAAACAAAAAAATACTTTAGAAATTTACTTTTTTAGAATTGCAAAAATACGAATGTTCTCAAACGAAGTCTTTTTTCAAAGTATTACGTACACATAATTTTATTTTGAAAGAAATAAAATAGTTTTACTTTCGGAGTGTATTCAAGAATAATTCTAAAACTATATAGAGAACAATTAAAACCCCGACTTCACATTGCGAAATTATTTTATTATTTTTAATTCATTGAAGTCGATAAAAACTTTACAAAGAATATCACAATCTCAATGTTATTTAAACAGTTAAATTAAAAACTTTATTGATATGGTATTAATATAGTTTTAAATATATATTTATATGTGACTAGCCTATATTTAATAAAAAATAATCATGGAAATCAGTTCACAATTCACAAAGATATCGCATGATATACGTACAAATGAGTGTAGGACTTTTTAAACTCAGTCCAGTTATAAGCATCGTTCTTTTTTGAAGTCGGCTAGAAAAGACAATAATTTTTCAACTATGTTCAAATTTACGAATGTGAGAGATGAAGACCGGAGCAAGAAATTATGGAAAAATAAATGCATTTTATTGTTTCACTGATATGAGTTCTTTAAAAGATAGTTCTTTAGTCTAAATAAATAAACGCGAAATATTTTTTGAATCCTTTGTTATATGTTATCAATTGTTAAAATAAATTTGTGGATAATGGTTATACAATATAAATGCAATATGATTAATCAATATGCAATATCACAGAGAAAGTCTTAGCACAAGTACTAATGAGATTCCAAATGTTTGAGCAGCACTGTTTTCTATCTTTACATTTACATAAAATCCCATACTAAAGTCACAGAATAAATAATAGTCTGCTAAAGTGAACGGGATATAATCGATGTGTTTTCTTTTTTTACTTTACACTTAACATACATTACGTTTACTTTAAAATGTATTATTACTTTTATTCGTCTGAGGTATATTATATTTCAAAAACAATAATTATGTATTATAGTAACTTTGAGTATTCAATACTCAAAGATTAGTAATATTTATAATTTTAATATAACGCCATCTATACAAATGTATCTGTACTTTAACGCTTTAGCTGATCACTCAAACATACTCAAATAATACAAGATTGTTCCAGTAGATGGACCTACCAAACTGAACAATAAAGTTACCTATTATTTATTTAGGTATTTTGTTATTGCAAAGTTATCAGCTGATAGAACTTAGAGAAAAGTAGAATTTCATGTTCCCTTAGTAAATAAAACCATTATATAAACTGATTACTGTGAGTAGACATTCAGTGTTGGTTTTGAATTTGTGAAGAATGTACTTACGGCACATATAGCGATACGAGTAGTGTTTTTTTGTTTTGGTCTATTCTAACCTCAAACAAACAACACGCGAAAGAAAGGTATTGTATTAAATAAATTTTACTTATATTTTGATGTTTTTAAATTAATAACAGTTTTAAATTTAATTTAAAATATTGTATTATAGTCGTATGCCATGTAAAATATCACAATGGTCTTTGACCTTTTAGTGTTTAGAAAATCTCCTATACTAGTTTAGCGATAATATTGGTTTACTTGTGCCAGTTATTATCGGTTTTTAACCTGGTACTGATGATTATGGTCACTGTCACTAGCTGTTTTATTTTATATTCAGTATAGTTAGCATTATATTATCCCAATTTGTTAAATATCATAAAAACGGAAAAAATACATCATAAATACGATTTGTTGCCAAAATTAAACCAAATTTAATTAAATAATTAGTTTATATTCATCATTTCATGAGTAATATTAAATTCTTACCTTAACCGACGATTAAAAAACATCAGAATGCAGAGATATATAATTAACGATTTCAAACAACATAGCTAACAGCACACTGTAACTAACCCGAATGTTAGTAATGAATGTAAAATAATTTACAACCTACTTTGCACTAATGACTTCTAAAATGCACAAACTCACCTAAAACGTTATCGCATCAAATAAATGGAACTGTGCGACTGACTCAACGTCGGAGCCGGCGAAAGTGACTTCTTTTTCTTCACACTGGATGCCAGGCGTCGAAACTCAGGCATGTCCGTTGCAAGGCACGGCGGATCGAGAGTTCGATCTCAATTATTATTATTTTCACTTTAAATCCTTAACACTGCATCCGACCCGAATGATTTAACAGTAAAGAAAGCGGAGTAAGCAATCGGTCTTCATGATCGTTTTCGTTGTTCACACGGTCGCATAGCCCGTGTGTCGCTCGACTGTGTGAATTGTTAAAGGGGCCCCGTGGAACAAAACCCACGCGAGGAAGTCGGCAATAACTAGTTACGTGATTGTAGACACGATTGTGGAAACACGGACCTTAGGTGGGAATGTTTGTTTTCTGGAAATGAACGGTACTGCAAATGCAATGTGTAGAGAAGCGACGGATTCGGGGTCTTAGCATTGACTGGACTCGCTACGGCCGTGCAGGATGCGACCCATTAGGCAAAAGAGCGTCCATTATTGTATTGTCGTGGGCTTATAGTTACGCTTGTGTCTCTTCAAATTGCCGGGAGCGATAAACGTGTGAGAGGCATTTTGGAGGTTAAGATGTCCGTGGGAGCGACTCTCGCCTATTTTACGACTTTACGTCAAAATGCAGCAGCAGACCGATACAACATCTAAACTATAAAACAGTGACATCACTATTGCAATCGGCGTTACAAAATACGGTTCGGTTATACAATTAATATAACCGAAACAAAAGTCCGCTGTTAGAGACTAGTCAAGTCACGAGACCGTGTTATGGATTACTCACGCTTGTTGGTTCAATTGGTTGGTTGAGTGCGGTCGAAACTTTAAAACCAAGCGTTTCCGTTTCAAACAGGAACAGATGAGAGTATATTCTAAGCTACAACTACTATAAAAAAAGAAACAAAACAAAGAATCCAAAAACATTATTTATTAAGAAATAGGAGAATCTCGTGAGGTGATTTGCCAATTGCAGTAGAAACTCAATCCCTTCAAAGGCAAGATGTTCTACTAGCCATATAAAATTTCTTAATTTGTAATTTGGCTCTACAAGTTTGCAGTTTAAAGCTGGTTCCGTAAGCTCTTGATTATAATACGTAGGCATTGTGTATTCTTCCATTTCATTCTTGCCCTGAACACGAAGTTTGAACACCGAGCAGTTTTTCCACTGGTTAGGATGGTCGAGGCTGTACCAGAGGTCGCGACTTCTCAGTTATTGCGCAAAGAGGCCAGTCCAGCAGCAAATTTAACGTAACTGTCTTGCCGTGCCCCCTGATACGTCTAAAAAATAAAGTTCACCTTCTACACTCTCTACGCGTCTAGTAACGTTGGTAAAGATTTACTTTAGTGTTAGCCGAGAATCTGTTTGGGCAACTTGAACCTCCAAAGCCACGGTGACGTGATTGAGTTGCCTGATTAAATCGGTGCACAAGTCGGTAGGCGTTGTAAAGCAGACATGCCAAAATCTGGTAACCGTTTACCTAACGTTGCGAAAACTTTGTCCTCAATAAGTTTCGTTAAAATATATTTCAACCTTGGCTGTATCTGCTGATAACGTGGTTTTGTATTCATCCTAAAGTTGCAAAGGGTTCGACAGTCCGCAGACGCCGAATATGACGCCAAACAGCTCTCTACGTTTATTATATTTAGCGGCGCATTGCGACATCTTCCAATTTAGCCTCCCAGTGGCCTTCATCTTTCAACAGCACTACTGCCTTACATGTTCATAACGTGGCTTTCTCCTCAATCAGTTGTTTTGAGGGCCTGAAAACTTATTGGGCCCAGGACGCAATTTGGCAGCAACGGCATTCAGTAACAAAAACAGCGTTATTGTCATGTAGAACAAGCTGCATTTTAGTACAGTCGCCCGTTCGACTGAATAATTTGACACCGTATATCCGCTTGTAAATCTTAGTATGTATCCAATAAACCTAATAACCCAATGTTATCACTTATCCAGTATATGTACTTCTACAATCAAATTTTCCAATAAATAAATATTAAAAGAGTAATTTTATTGTAAGTCAACCTCAGGATTCTTTAGACCTCTCTCTAGACCTCTCCGCTGAATGTTATGCATACATATCTAAAGCTATAGGAGATAAAAGCTAAATCTTTTTTACCTGGCCAAAGGTATTTAGTTCGTGATAACTCGTTAGAAAAAACTCTATATCAAATTTTTAGCAGTTACTTTTAACGTTTTCGTGACGTTGATCATCCCACAGGAAAAACCAATTTTTTTTCGGGATATGTAGTAGCGTATGTGTTAATCCAGGATATAACCTATCTCCATTCCGAATTTCACTCAAATTCATTCAACCTTTACAGAGTGAAGAAGTAACAAACATACACCCATTTAGTCACAAACTTTTATATTTATAAAACTTCTTTTTTTTTTGTAGAAAAGGGCGAAAAAGTAGACATACAGTTCACCTTATGGTTAGCGGATGTTGTGGCCCATACTTACAGTATTAAACCAAATACTCAAAGGGCCCATAGAAATTGTGTGATGTGATGTGATGTGATATGAAGTGTGATTGACTGCTCGTAACTATCAAGATGTATCAAACGCGGTTTCTAAATACGCGGTAAGGTTTTAGAAGCCAAACTTGCAGTTTATACAGCGGACCTCGGTAACCCAGCCCTTGGCTAATCCGTCCCCTCTTGTAATCCGACATGTCTTTAATTTGTACGTAGATTCGACTCGCGCTATAATTCCGCCACGGGGGAGGTGTCCTTCGCGAATACGTGGACAAACAGGTTGCAATTAGTTCGCGCCACCACGAATCTATCTTGACGCGTATTGTCTCAGTTCAAATGTACTAACCACAGAAATCGTAATAATATTGTCTTACTATTACGATTTCTGTGGTACTATGATAGCGGGCTAGAGGGCTTTCATTATTTACTGTTTAGGTGTTTATTGTCCATCACATGACTTTTTTATATGTTATATTTGATATGTAATCCGTCGCATTGCAAAATACTCTTTTTCAAAAAGTTGCGAACTACGAGGGGGCTGTGACAGTACTCCGTAGTCCGACAAAACTAAAAAATCCAACACCGTCTTGCAATACGTTTGACGGATTACCGCGGGTCGACTGTAATTTGTTACTGTACCTGTTGTAGGTGACGGAAGAGAAATGGACGATATCCTCCTAATAAAAGCTTTAATAAAAGCTCAGAATAATTAAAAAACTGCGGTGGCCGATTCGTCTACAAGGCGTAGATACTATCGCAAAATTTAATTTAGTGGTCTTTTATAAAAGGCCTTAATGGATGAACAGATGGTACATAAAAAGTACTCTTTGAATGAATTGGACATAAATATTATTAAACATGCTCGAAACAGCAACATATTGCAATTGCTCAGTTTAGGTCTAAAATTAAAAAAAGAAGTATGGTTGAATATATAAAATCAAAGATAAGGTAATGTTAACCTTATTACCCATTTACATACTCACTGTATCTGGTATCGTATGTTGACGATTTTAATGGTTTAAAATCAAATGTCAAATAAGTGTGTTGACCGGTACTGAACCCCTGGTCAGACGTCAGCGTAGTAAGACTGATAATACACCAATTTATTGTTTACTATTTTTACAACAGTGGCAAATTCCGTACAATAAATGTCATGAATCACGAAAACAAAACATACGATAATTGTTAATGCTCTACATGACCTATATATTTTTAGTGCTCGAGTTAAATTATAGTTAAGGTGTAAATATCACTTTTTCATACATTAATTACAGCCTATCGAAAACCACCGCGTGCTGCAAAATAGACCTTTATAGATTGCCACGTAGCTGGAATATTTGCCACGCTTTGAGTTGTTATAAGGAAGTCTTCTCGTACATTTCTCTCTTCCGCCTCTTATTCTCTTATGTCACGGTAGTCCACAGTTCTCTACACTCACCACACGAAGCATAGCAGCGTTAAGCTGTTTTATGCTGGTGTTCTGTGAGAGCGTGGTCCTAACCAGCCTTCTTTGATTTAAATATCTGTTATTTAACGTGATAGTTATTTATATTTATTGAAGATGGACCAAATTGAGAGTCCCTTAAGAAGATTGTGAAGCTGTAAATTTTCGTAGAAAAAGCGATAACGTTTTCCTTCCCGTTTTCTAGTTTTCATAGTTTTTGGAAATGTTGTAAATGTAATCAAAAACAAGGTCCGTACGTTTTTATTTTAAGGAAATGTTTTGTACGACATAAGTTCTAAGCATCTAAATATCTATATTTTTAACTTATAAACTTTCTCGAGCGTTTTTTTTAATTAAACTAAACTGAATTACTTACTACAAAAGAAAAACGTACAGACCTAAATTAAGGTATACTGAATCTAATGAGACCAAAATTGTCTCTAGTGAAAGGTTTCAGGGGTGAAAACGTTATCGCTCGAAACAATATTTTAAAAAGAAAATGTAGGCAAAAACTTCCACCACTTGCAACACTGTCTTTCGCACGACGGCAAAACGGTGTGAGCGATGCGAAACAGATAGCATGTTTGAAAATATCTACTTGCGTCGCGTATCGGCACTTCACAATACTCTTAAGTTCTTAACCGACGGGCATGTTCACGTCATGTGAAAAAAACGAAAGAGGTGTGAAATCTCTGCCTCTCCTACGCTACCCTCTCTGGATGATAGACGTATGAGTTTATGTTAACATTGATATGGATTTCTATAATTACTTGGTTGTTAGAAGATCACCTGATATCGCTTGCTATTTTATATAAAATAAATAGTTTTTTTAAACTGTAGTGACAGAAGGGGAAGCCTTAGATGAAATGCTTCACGGCCCTAAATTATAGATAGTGGCTCCGTAAGTCTTTCAGACTAAAACATAGCAATGCAATCACTGCTATTTTAGCGGTAAAAATATGTAAGAGGATCAGACTTCTTGTCAGACAAGTAATCTTACAACCAAGTAAAGAAATAATTAATTTGCCTTATCTATATTCAGAGTCAAAACAATAACTCAGAAAAATAAACCGTCAATTGTATACCAACGAAACATGAATTGAAACAAAAGGGTCAATAAACTAATTAAGAGATTAAAAAATGGATTCGGTTGTGAATGAATGTGTGTATGTACCCTAGTATCTTGTATTCATTTGTTCCGTCTATCGTTTTATGTTTTTTTAACACTAAGCTATATTCTGTATTCTGACATTATAACTATAGTAAGGTAGTTTAAGTGTCGTTTTTGATAACAGTTTCTTATAACTCAAAAACTACAGCCTTGTGTGCATTGGTGCTTTGTGATACGATAACTCTTCGTCAGTCAATCAAATAATAAAGGGTCAAAAGTGTGTTTCTTCATCGACGCCGTTTTGTCAGTTGACATTATAGAAAATATTTTAGACGATTGTAGTATTGTGTAGCGTAGATAATTTTTTTTAAGTAAGCTTTTCGAAGTGTTTCTAATAATTGTCAAATCTTGTTTGCTATTTTTTCTTAATATATTAGTTATAATATACGACTTTGTGTATTTGTCTCTGTTCTCCTCCTAGTTTTGATTTTATAAGGAGACAAAGCTTAGGGTGGCCATATTATCCTCACGTACCTTATATTTTTTAACCTATAAGCTGGGCTTGTCCACAGTCTCACCTGGTGGTACGTGGTGATGAAACCATAAATGGTAAATCGCTCTGTCTTAGCGTAACAAAAGCCTTGAAAGCGCCCGGATTTTGTTCGGACGGGAAAACAGACACCGGCAGATTATTCTATTCCATTTTTATAAAATAAGGGTTACAAACAACCACACAGTCCACCTGATTGTAAATGGATGCTGTGGCCCATAGACGTCTACATTTACCCTCGATCGAAAATCAGAACGCAAATGCGTTGTCATCATTGAGGACTAAAATGGAATGCCTCGTTTCCAGTAAAAAAGGGTCTCCGGATTTCTACACTCCCCATACGAAACACAGCAGTATTTTTCGCTGGTATTCTGTAAGAGCGTGATCCTTCCCTGGTCGAGCTGACCCATTCGTGCTACAACCATAATATAGCTGCAGCGTGGCCCTACCACGTATTTAACCACAGAAATTGTAAAATCTTATTATTACGATTTCTGTTTATATTGTCTTTCGCTGTACGCAGTTGAAAATTCGAAGTAAATCGTTTGGTTCTAATGCGTAAATAAACGGGTGAAGATCCGCCGACCGCCTGGTCGTCCGACGGTGGAAAGGAAAGGAAAGAATTTAAACATGTCAAGTCTCAGTAAATACAGCCACGCTGAAGCTTTTTTATGGTTGCAGCATGAATTGAACGGCTTTACCGGGGCAAAACCACGCTCTCGTAGAATAAAGAGTGCAAAATAGCAGCTAAATTTTGCTGTGTTTCGTATGGTGAGTGTAAAGAACTGGGAACCCTTTTTACTGGAATCTACTGGATCTTAGTCCTCAGTTTTGACAACGCATCAAAATTTAACTGAAAATAGATGTAGGGGTTTCTAATGGATACGACATTTACTTATGTATCTGGTCCGTGTCCTCATTTGTTTTCTTTTGTTCTATATAAATACGAGTATGTTTTTATTAAGATTTCCATAGTAATAAGTAATTACATTTGACTTCCTAATATTCATTTCGTCAGAGAGCACACGCCCATGATTATGATTGTAGACATGTGTACCGCAGCTGTACAGATATAACAAGGGCTGACTTGAAATTGCGCCAACATTTTCTGCAACATTTTTTACAAGACTTCACTAAAATCTTAATCGGAAAATGTACGGGTTTTTAAATTTTATTGAGTAATTTTCACCTCAGTTCGGATATGCATGGTCCCTCAGTACGCACGCACATAATTTGACAACGGTTTATGGCATTTGGAATATTATATTTAGGTTACCATTTTTTTATTTCAGTAATATAAATTTTTACCACTGGTCCGGGAAATACCCCGGTCCTTGGAATAAACCAGCAAAATTGAAACGGGGATTTAAAAAAAAAGAACAGTACGCAATTAATATTTATGTTACACAATTTTTTTTCTCTTTACCCACCCGTCACCCCTGAGGACTAAGATAGAATGCCTCGTTTCCAGTAAAAAGGGTTTCCAGATTTAACCGTGATTTGAGATAGATTACTAAATGAAATACCTACTTATAAATAATTCTTTTACATTTCCCACCATATTTACGTTTAGTAGCCTTGTCGTACTTCTACCAATCATGTAATCATTTTTATTTATAATATATTTATTTAGTTATAAGTAAAAGCGAAATAGAAACCATATACATATATTATATCAAAAAAAAAAACACATAGTCCGAAACGACAATCGTTCACTTC
>DWHP01007111.1:0-11099 GCA_018247895.1 Parnassius honrathi
GCGCAACTTGTCTACCTCTTCTTCCAGTTCCAGTATCTTCTCGTCAGTCCTCAGGGTGCGTGCGTTATATGTTGCCAGGTCGAGTCGTCGTAACAACCGAACACGGTCGCTACCGTAGCCAGGAATAGAAGGCCACTGGGGACTGGAGGTCGTTTGTTTGCGTGGTTATTCATGAGGGGATATTTGCCATAGTCGCCACGCTTGGCGGGCGGGTTGGCAACCGCAGTTTTTATTGTATTATTGTTGTCTTTAGAAAGATGCTGCTGCCCATCTCCTACCTGTCTCCCTCTGTCGCCTCTTACGACACCCCCGGGAAGATATTGGGTAGTGGATATTCTCAACCGCCACTACATGGCACCCACCTATCAACATACTCGGAATCAATTTGGCGTGTTCAGCAGGGCGAGACAGTATTTCATGCCGGCATATCGCTTGCAACTATCTTACTGTTCTCGTCTCTATCCGGGGTAGCCCAGTACCAGCTCCTTCCACTTGACCGCATGCAGCGCAGAGCGATTCGAATTGTCGACGACCAAGTTTTTTTTCTGATTGGCTCGATTCACTGGCGCTGCGTAAGGATGTTGCATCCCTTTGCTTTTTCTATCGCACCTACAGTAGGAAGTGTTCCGAAGAATTGTTCGGATTAGTTCCAGCCGCCAAATTTCACGAATGTACATCGCGTCAAAATTCACGATACCATCCTCACCATCTGGATGCTTGGCGGTCCACCACTGTGCATTTTACTAGGATTTTTCTTCCTCGTACAACTTCTCTGTGGAATTATTAACTATCGGCGACTTTTCCGGATCGATAAGACTTAAGGGACCTTCAAAAAAGAGCTTACTTCTTTCTAAAAGACCGACGACGCACCTCCAATTCCCCTGATGTTGCGGTTGTTCATAGGCGGCGGTAGTCACTAAACATCAGGTGAGCCGCATGCTCGTTTGCCCCTCTTCTATAAAAAAAATCTATCACGGGGAGCGCTCTGAGGAATTGTTCGAGTTAATCCCAGCCACCAAACTTCATGAACGCACATCGCGACAATACTCCCGATACCCTCCACACCATCTGGTTGCGCGGCGGTCCACCATCGTACGTTTCACTAGGAGATTTCTTCCTCGTACGACGTTTCTGTGGAATAATTTATCACCGGCGACTTTTCCGAACCGATACGACTTAAGGACTTTCAAGAAAAGAGCTCACTCCTTTCTAAAAGGCCGGCAACGCACCTGCGATTCCCCTGGTGTTGTAGTTGTTCATGCGGGCGGTGGTAGTCACTTACCATCAGGTGAGTCGTATGCTCATTTGTCCCCTGTCCCACAAAAAAAGGCAGACGTGAGCGCTTTAGGCGCTGACCCCAATCGTCGGTCTGGATATTTGTTTTTACAGAATAAGGTTAACCAACGAGCACACAGTCCGTATGATTTCTTCATTACACCAACCATTTCACCGTTCATTAAGCATGTGATGTTTATGGGGGGGAGGAGGTCAAACCGAATCTCAGTGGTATGTAGAGGAGAGGGAAGGTCTCGGCAAATATCACCTAATTTTTTTTGCACAAAAACAGTTCAAAATTTCTAGTATATTAGGTTAAATTGAATAAAATATATATAAATTTATATAAATAACTAATTAAGTACAGATTACTGTATTTACACAAAAAATACGCATATTATAAAATCTCACTTGATATTTGGAGCAGAGGGAGGGGCTCGAGCCAAATCTGACCCCGGTAATACGTGTTGGTTGAGCCTCAACCAACGCGAGCGTAGGCAAATTGATACAAGGCGAGTGCTACAGTCTACACGTTTGTCAATTTCGAAAAAGACCAATGCCAAGGCCAATGTTCACAAGTTTTTGCGGAGCTAACCACATGTTGGCCATAATTAGTTGTTATTGACAATTGGAACGATATGGACTATGTAGAAGTTATTGCAGCTTACGCTATTTATATAATGAGTGCATTTAATTATTATGTCAGTGTACTCCGTAGTTAGTTTATTAAAAGGAAGAGGCAGAAAAAAAGGTGGACGTCGAGTATTATAATTTAAACAATATCTCACCGGAACGGACGCCAAACTGTAACTGACACGGCCGACTAACATGTAGAGGTGACTTGCCGAGTGCAGGCAAGCGCCTTCGATTTGTGTAGAATAACCGACACTTTTCGGAAGTGTACGAGTCGTAGTAAGTTATCCCGAGTGGTGACAAGGCACGCCAAACGAACTGTATACACGTTGGCGTTCGCCTGCACTCGGCCAGCTAGGCGAGTGTCGACGAGCAATGGCGGGGCTGGACAAATGGGTGGTGGTCTATACGTTGGTGGCTCGCCTTCGTCTGGCCGAGATGTATAGCCGGCTTTACGATACCTCACAAGGGGAAAAGGGAGGGTAGAAAAATCGCTGAAATCGGTTCACGTAATTAATGGAGACCCCCATACTGAGATCCATAGACATCTATCTACGTTATCTATCCTTGATATATGTACCTGCAGTGTGGCTCTACCACGTATTTAACTAAGACGGTTGGATTACTAGTTAAAGGTCTGAGGTTTCCGTGCTCACCAATTAAAATTATATTTTAATATTAAAAATATAGTGTCGAATAGGAAAAAAATCACTTACGGATTCCATATTCGCTTTCATTTGATACATCTTCCTATTGAGGTTGTTCTTAATGCCTTGCATTTCGACGAAATCCTTTTCCAGGATACCTTGCAAATCTGCGCATTTAAAACAAAGATCGTCACCCACTGAACTAATATGTACTACGTACTGGAACTATGGAGTTTAGAGGTAAGGAGTACTGACTCCGTATAAAAAAGTGTCCATAGGAAAGCGCTGAATAGCTGGCGCCACTGTAGCGTCAGTTTTTATAAATTTTTTTCTAACTTATAGACTTTCATCATAATTCTTTCTACGATAATTTTTTATTGTTTCCAAAATTTTTATTTTAAAAGTCACTATCAACGTATTTTACGGCGATTTTTCATACCCTGTAGCTACTCGAGCGCTGTTGTAAAGAATTTGAACTGTTAATTACTGCTTAAGAAGGACATATTTTCGACTATTTTCCTATGGGAGATTGTCCTCCTTACCTCTATACTCCATGAATAGAACATCGCGAACAAAATTCTGCGCGACAGGGAGGAGTGTGTGGAAGGAAGCACAGAGAGATTAAGTAAGTTTCTGCCCATGGGCTCAAAATACCATGATAACTTCTTAATGTGGCACCTGCAGCCAATTTCAAGGAAATAAGTCTACAAATGCTTTGTCACCTTTGATGACTAAGGTGGAAAGGCTCACAGCCTGTAATTATAGGTAAAAGGGCGGTGCCTACCCGAAAGGACTCCTAATCAAAAGGGAAGACCTACCGCTTAGTACCCACATCCTTACAGGTATTTCTGGAAACACATCACTACCCTCTAAGGACTAAGGAAAGCATCACCACCTGTCATTATACTGGCTTTCTTACACTTCAGACCGAAACACAGCTGTGGTTGCATAACTATGTAGCGACAGTTATAGCCAAGAGGGTAATACCACAGATTAAATAATGTTACGTAGTACTTAGGGTTGCCAGTTCCCGTATTATATTTTAAATCATTTGATAAAATTAAGTAAAGGATATAGGACAATATTGAGAATATTATATTGCTTTCAATAAAATGCTGTTATGGCCTCAGTAGAGATATTTTTAATAAGAAAGAAATGGTGATATCGCAATATTACATAATTTGTCTCTCTAACATCGCGCATCACTTCAACTTGATTTTTGACCTCTTTGACCTCAAATAGCAGTGGAAATGTTGAATATGCGCGACATTGCCCTATCTTCTATTAAAAAAATTCCAATTAGGGGACAGGAGTAACTTTTGGTCGTATATTATTATAATGTTATATTAATAATATTATAATATTATAGCTCATAATATTATAAAATAATATTATAACTTCCTTTAAAATAAATGACGTCTGGTAACCCTAGTAGTACCAATACCAACTAAGAAGACTCCTAGGAGTAAAACATTTAGAATAGATTGTTAAGACTATGATGATAATGTGCTCCCATGTAAATTTATTTGCGGAATTTCACAAGTACATTTATAAACGTTCATGCAAATTTAATTTATTTTCTTTGAATATTCAATCCAAAATTAAAAAGACAGCGTTGTTATTCGCCAAACAATTAGCATAATACATTTATATTAGTATTTTTAAAATATAATTTAGATTGTGTTTCCTTATTTAAAATCTTATTTTATCCTTTCACTTGACGTCCTTGTGACCTTTACTGTAACAGCAACATTAAACGGAAAGCCAGCAACAAAATAGAAACAAAAATCGACGGGAGCTAGCAACCGGTTGTTAACGGTCAGTGTCTTCCTGAGTATCTCTAATGCGATTTGAGAGCAGCAATGAAATCATTTATTTATAGAATTGGCGTGACAAACAAGCACACAGTCCACCCGATGTTAAGTAGACGCTGTTGCCTATAAATATCTACGTGTATCCTTGTTTAAGGATCGAGATACAGATATGTTGTTACCCCCATAGGATACTATACTACATAATAGAATGGCTGCCAAACTTATTTTATAAGAGAACTGGTGTCGCTGGGAGCACACATACAAGCGGATAATGGTATCACAGCTAGGGATGTAGTCTAGTTCAGTGAGTTGCCGGTAACCGGTTACCACCGGTAAAACTTGAGTTCATATACCTATATATATGAAATATTTGAATAACATTTGCAATTTTATTTTTTTGGAGTCGACAGCACCTCAGTTAGTTTTACAAACTTCTGGTAAAAATAAATACTAAAATATACACTATTATCATTTAAATGTAATGAAAATATGTTTTGTATGCTCCAAATGTAATGAAAATATGTTTTGTATGCTCCAAATACACAATACTTATCAATTTTATGTTAAATAAACTTCAAAATTAGGTACAAAATTAGGTAGGTTGTTTAATGTTGTCCATTTATTTATTTTTACTTAAGTAAATATAAGACTAAAACATAATCGACTGCCAAAATGTATTGCAGAAGGAAAATCCATACTTTTCTGTTTTAATGCGAATACCTGTCCAGCTTTCATGACTAAACTGCTGAACCGATTTTGATAAAACTGAAATAATGTATGTCTCATTACACACAAAAATTGGGCAACGACTGTGACGTCAAAAGAGATGTGTTGACATTTATAGGTGTGAATTGATAAATTAGTATTTACATGGGAACCGCCCACTCCCCCGTTCTATTGTGTATGTAATTTAGTTTTTTATGATTACCCCTGAGGAATAAGACACTCAATATACGAAATACGGTTTTTTTTACACATTTAGCTGCTATTTTACTCTGGTATTCTGTTAAAACGTGTTCTTCACTAGTCGAGCTGACCTATTCGAGCCATAACCATAATAAAGATGCAGCATTGGCAACACTACCACGTGTACAATATCTGAATCTTGTCTACGAAAACGAAGACAGACGATAGTACTAAGGAAACCTTTAATCATGGGACGAAAAGAAAATCGATGTTGGTGAAAAAAAAACATCTTTTATTAATTTTATTCACGCTCCATCATGTTAGTACAGCTAAATGAAACGATAATTCCGTAAAAACAATATGAAAATACCCAAACACAAACTAGCAGTGAAAATTAAACCTGAAATTAGCTGATTATAGGCTCAAAGAACGCGCGGACGCTGAACTATTTTATCTAGCTCGGTGGGAAACAATGCAATTCCCTTCCCCCGTCCCTTCCACACACGCGCTGCCGCCTCCCAGCCGACTCGTGTCACCTTGCAATTGACACCCGTTCAGCGTTACCAACATGTGGGGAATTCCCCAAATTACGGGGAATTTAAAATTGGTTGGGGATTTTTTTGGGATTGCTATTATGCGGGCATTTTGAAAATCGATTGCTTGGGCCAAGTCAGAACCTTTTTTCAAAAAATTTAATATACTTATCTCAACATTTTTGTTAGGTTACTTATGAATATCGAATGACTCCCTTTTTTAATTATCATCTTGCACCACGTTTAATTTTCGGACTTAACTTTAAATTTTGTGATCATTTAATGCTTTTCAAGAGTAAATGCAGCCTGTGGTTCTTTTTAATGACAACAAGGGAACTTATTAAAAATTCTCCATGGTGTAAAATGCTTGTAATCAAAATATGGAGTGTTTCGGTAAAAAAGAAAAAAGTTAGTTAAAAAATAAATCTTATGAAATTAATTGAAAATTGTTTCGTTACTTAAAATGAAATTGAGGGGAATTTGAAATGGACTTTCGAGGAATTTGACAAATAGGTTAAATTTTAGTAGGTTAATTTCGGTTTGGCAACGCCACATATCTTGCAGAAATTAGTTTCAGTTCCGTGTTGACGTGCGCGTGAGCGATACGACAGTTCAAACATGTTGTTTCTTTTGCTGTTATCACTTGTCATTACTTCTTGTCGTTACGTTTTGTGTTTCTTGTTTTGTTTTAATAGTGCCTAATGAGTACGTTTATAGTGCTCGTGAATACGGCAACATGTTAATGTATCTTGGAGAAGGTCGCGGAAATGCTTCGCGTGCATTACAAATTTACATTTTACAATTTTATAACGTATCGCTAAATTGTTAAGGATCAGGGTTGAACAAGTATGTCATACTGGAGAGTTCATAAAGTGTAAAAGCGTAAACCGAGCGCCAAACCCGATGGTTGGTTAACATATGGGCTGGCTTATTTATGGATTTAGATCGGTAAGCTGTTTCATACCTAATTTTTTAAATAACTTAGTACTGAGCTGATTTCAATATGTACATAACTGAATACATCGGAATAATAAACATAAACTACCAAATAATTTAAGTAGTTTTTTTATAAGCGGGGAATTGAACCAGGTATTTGGTTTACTTAACCTGTGAATTCGAATTAAAGTGGCTAGTTGGAGACCAGCACAGTGGCAAATTAGTAGGTTAAGTAAATAAATTAGGTATTTAGACAAATGTTGTAAATTATTAGGTATTGGTACGACCACGGGCTGCGGATCGCACGCACTTAAGTAGATATATAACTCATAAGCCGCGCGTATTTGGCGTCGCGCGTACATTGACCCCTATCAGCTGATGTTAGGTATTTGACGTTACATTGCTGGTTTTATATTTAAGTATTTTCATGATTTTTTATGAAATTATCGTTTCATTTATTTGAACTAACATGATAGAGCGCGAATAAAGTTAAATAAACGATGTAAAAATTATCTTTTTTCATCGGGATTGATTTTCTTTTCGTCCCATCATCTAAAGTAACCCTAATTCTACTGTCTGTATTCGTTTTCGGGAGCGTTTACGTATTCTCTATATATATCCAGTATATACATACCCTGTATATATACAGTTTTCATAGACAAGGTGTAAAAATAAGTTAATTCACTCAATATTTATATAAACAGAGACTTACCATGCCGCGCGAGTGCGTCCGGTTCGTCCGGCTTTGCAAGCGGCTGCTGTCGCTCCCTGCTGCATGCTATATTAGAATATGGGCTTTAATTCCATAGCATAAAGTTGAAATTTCAAGTATTATATTTATTTGGAACGTCATTTTTAAAGAAAAATGGAGAATATCACAGGCCAAACGATGTTTCCGGGATGGAAAAGTTAACATTCCGTATTTCTACATGAAGGTATTGCATATGCATGTAGAGATGTTCTAAAAATGGATAACATGATTTAGAAATCTGTTGTTGACCAATTATGCTTCAATTTAGCGCTATAGTGACGCCACAACCTCATCTCGTTGCATGAGTATATTTAATAGTTTTATTTACACACCAAAGGTGGACTTAAAGACTAATAGCAAACACTACCAAGGCAAGCACGGAAGATAATGGGTGCATGGTGTAAACAACTACAATATGTGAATATCTATGTACGAGTGGGATAAATAAGTGGATACATGGGAACACCAACAGTAGCGTTGTTTATCAGCCCGTAACAGTATACCACGGGACTTTGCGCCTCTCACAGTGAGGAGGTGTCCATTTAAATAATACATTATATAATTAACAAACCAGGTGATAGTTAATAGCCTATTCCTAATAACATCATAATACAAACTGCAGTTGCCACCGCTTACCAGGCGTGGCAATTAAAACAAATATCCCCCTATGATCCATTGGGGATGTAGATTCAGTCTTTGTTAGGCTATAATGGATAGATGAATGAATGGATGTGAACATTATAAGAGAAAAACCTTTGTGACAGACACGAAGATCAATGTAACGTGATATTTTTTTATAGAATAAGGATGACAAACGAGAGAGTCCACCCGATGGAAAGTGGATGCTGTGGCCCATAGACGTCTACATTTATCCTCGTTTAAGAATCAAAACGCGGATACGTTGTCACCCGCGATGGAAGATGGAATATCTCGTTTCTAGTAAAAAAGAGTCTCCGGATCTATACACTCACTATTCGAAACACAGTAGTATTAAGCTGCTATTTTACGCTGGTATTCTGTGAGAGCGTGGTCCTTCCCCGGTCGAGTCGACCCATTCATGCTACCACCATAATATAGCTGCAGCGTGGCTCTAGTATGTAAAAAGGTATAAGTGATAAGCATTTTAAATTGCATTCAAGTAAAAAAATATAACGTGTGAATTATTTTTGTTAAAAATAAAAATAAAACAATTTTAAATAAAAATAACTCTGGTATTCATCATCATCACACTATTTTTTTCTTCTTTTGTTTATGTATTGATTTGGTGTACAATAAATATTTATCTATCTATCTGCCTATCATCATTACATCCCATTGTAAATCCACCTTTTCTAAAGAATCATCAACATCGACCTTTTCCAAAGAATGCCACAAATCACGGTCCTGAGGCAACTGCCTGCATCTCCATCCGGTCGTCACACCAACTCGTGGTTTTGGACCGCTGACCCTTCGCTCGCCTACCGGCATGAGGCTATCAATCGAGGACATTTCTTCCCCATCGGTAGTCGGTTCTTTAAGATTCATTATGGTCAAGCCAATGACACTTAAACTTATCGATCCTTTAGGCTATATCGGTTACTCTGTTCCTAGTGCGGATATTTTCGCGGAAGCTTCGAGCATAACGTCCATATCTCACTGAGCAAACTGGAGTTTCTCCATACGGTCAGCAGTGAATAACCACGTGTGAGTTCCATAAGTTATTACCGGCAAAGCGCACTGGTGCTACACTCTTATTTTCATGTTTTAAGGAATACGTGATGAGGTGTGTCGTAATCTCCCGAATGCTGCTTAGCAAAGATAAGCATTTTCGGGCGAAGTTGGACTCGTGTAAAGAATCAATAAAACCTTTTATATTTCTATGTATCTGAATAAGTTGGTTTGAAGACGATATCATAATTTTATTCGAGACGTGAGTGAGTTAAACGTTTTTTCAAAAAAATATTGTATAATAATTTGTACAATAAAATACATAAATGAATATAAGCCCTGGTGTTTGCGCCCGATTGCGCGGGGTCCGGTTGATAGCGGGCGCGCGGGGGGAGAAATTCTTGTGGCGATAGAGGTCGCGCCTCTGAGTCAGTTGAATTTGAAGCTGTGAAACGCAGCGCCGCGTCGGGAGAAAATTGAGACCGCGAACCTCGAGTTATACCGAAATTGTTAGATGCTTGACGGCCGCCATTATTTTAGTTTAGTTTCGTTAATAAATTTCATAACGAGGTCTTTCTTTGATATTAAGCGATTGGTTTAACCGCTCTTGTTACCAATTTGTGTCGAGGGATTGTATAGGCGGCATTTTAATATCGAACTAAGTAATTTGAACTGTAATTGGCATCGAGGTGTAACTTACGTGGCCTTCTATATAGTACGAAGTGCATTGGCTTATTTCATCGAACTCTAGATCTTGACTGTATATCAACTTAGACTGTAGTTTGTGCTAAGTGAAGTGAGACTGGAGTTCGGCGCCAGAAGTGAGGCGCCTTTGGAGCAGTGCAGCGACGACGCCTGCCTTGGTGACGTCAGTTAAACATTCACCACACACCGTTCTTTCACATACACACCCACACTACCTTCACACGCTGACAACGCCTTGGGGTATACCCTACTCCTGAACTAGGTAAGTTCCTTTTTTATTTATCAGCCAATATATAATAATTTTCCATAAGCCATTGGGCTCTCCCCTGTGTTGTCCGCCAATTCGTATTCCTACGGGCCCCAATCCAGTCGACCTTCGCCTGGGCAACTCAGGGCCGTAACAACATCAAACACGAAGAAGTGCGAGATGTTTACCGTCTTCCGGTTGAAAGGATAAAGCTATCGTGGCCGAATTTGAGAAGCGGTGCGCGTCAAAATTAATATTTTTTCAGCGCTAGAAACTTCAATAAAAATAAACCAACCGAACAAAAACATAATTCCGAAATTATTGAGTTATCTGGCAAGTGCATACTAATATATGTCTCAGAATATTTACCTCCAAGCTCTAACAACTTATTCCGTAAAGCTAGAATGTGTGCCAAAATAATAAATACCATTATTGCTGGACAACCAATGGCCAAGCTTTTATGCGAAAAATGACTGGTGAAAGGTCTATTAGAACTGATTCCGATAAATTCTTTCTCCCTAAACTAGCTGAAACGGGGAATGCAAAACCCAATCCAGAAACGTCATTTCACAGCGATTTTGAAAAATGTAGTCAGCAGAATTAAATAAGTAATGTATAAATTTAGAAAATGTCTTCCAAAACATGTTTTGTCACTCATTTTTTACAGTAAGTTTAATAGTGTATATAGGAAATCTTGTAAGTGAATTATAAGGACAATTTTTAAAACAATTTATGATACTGTGGATTAACTTGATCACTATACTCACACTCACCTGGCCATCCTCGCTTTACTCACCCCAAAAATCATCACGCGAAAACTATTCAAACCCATAAATTCATTTATAATTTCACTCATTGTCGTAAAAATTAAATTAGTAGCTAGTTAACTTGCATTCCATAATAATATAACCCCTCAGCAGTCCAAAACCTTCTAAAAGTCGCTGTCAAAAAGTACGCTTCTGTCCACAACCACTAGAAGGTTGCTGTTCACTTATAAACTTCAGA
>DWHP01007112.1:0-11099 GCA_018247895.1 Parnassius honrathi
AATTTAGTATGCCTACACGCCTAGGGTGAAATAATTGTAAGGAAAAATTGAGATTTGACTTTAAAAAAAATGTTGTTGTTTTTCATTGAATTTACGTTCTATAAGCAAAATCAAACCACTGGTTTCAAGGATAACGGTGTTTACATTAACACCCTGTATACACATATATACTTCAGAGCAACAAAATCGCACAAGCTTTGTAATTTGGTTTGTTACTTTTTAATCTAAAGATATTGAGTACGAATCATAAGGCAAAATAAAGCGGACAAGCTTAGCTTTACAAAGACGCAAAATTAAAATCATTGCCCTTCATGTTACTTCAAAAGCTAACCGTACGACAAATTCCCCAAATTCACTCGTTTGCGTTGCCACTTCTTCCACTCCTACTCGCAGGTATAAAAAGTCGTTTTTTTGGATTTTAATCAGTTGCATATCGAAGGTCAACGTGATAACATTAAATACTGAAGATACCAATTTTCACTTAAAGGAATTCAAATTCAAATTCAAATCGTTTATTGCGAATATAGGTTGATACAGATGGCCTTGCCATAGTTTATCACTTATAGAACAAACACTTAGTACAGCTATATTCCGCCATTTGGCATGCAATACTTATCACATTTTATTACTTTTATATTAAATTATTTAAACATGCTTGAGTTATAATTGGAGTTCATAATCAAAATTAATAGCGAGAAGTCAATTTAGATAATATTATATAAGTCAAGTCGAGTTTAGTTATACTTAGTCATGTAATAGTCAACAATCATTGAATTTCATATTTATCTCCGAGATATTCTTTGACACTGTAGTATGCCCTATTAACAAGAAATTGCTCCAATAGTATTTTAAAATTATCTATGTCGGAACATCGCAGAATGTGTAATGGTAAATGGTTATAAACTCGAGGCGCCGTACAAAATATGCTGTTGTTAAATTGTGCCGTTTTGTTTGATGGAAAACATATTTTATGGTTATTACGTTTACTGCGTAGGCACTTAAATAAACCAATATGCGTAATAACAAAGACGGCTACCTCATATATATAAAGGCATGGAAATGTTAACAGTATCAGACTAATAAAAAATGGTTTACAATTATCCGTCTGTTTTAACTTCACAATGGCCCTCACACATCTCTTTTGGGCTCTAAATATCATATCATTGTCTACAGAGTTATTCCAAAAGATAACACCATACCTTAACACTGATTCTACATAACCATGGTACGCAGTGATGACGGTAGATTGATTCACAATTGTTCCAAGTCTATGCAGTGCATAAGAGAACTGGTTTAGTTTAGGAAACATTACTTTATTCAATATAAGCTTTTCCTGAGTCGGTGTTCAAAACAACTAAGATGCAAACAATATACAGACACAATTTTATTTACCTAATCGATAGGGTCTATGACGAGGATAAAATCTCGTATATGTGGACACATGGTCGACCCGGCTCCTATTCTCGGCGACTTCGACTGCGTCGAGACTTTCTCTGTCTGTTTCTTCTTGTAACTGCGTGATGTCCCTAGCGTATTACTTTTTAATTAAATCTTTTTCAATTTCTAACTGTTTTCTTTTTATCGCGGCGAGTTCTTCTGATGTGCTATATTCGATTTGCTTAATCTTCGCGATCGCAATCGCGCTGGCTGTGGACCGGGCCGTACGAACTGCGGATGCATCATTTTCTAATAACCGCTCGTTCGTCGATACGGACATAGCGGGCGCGTGTGTCGTCCACAGGTAGTCTAAGGGGGACGCGGGGGCTTCTTTGAAGATCTGCATTCCCACCGGCGTCTCGTCGTTATTTCCTGATCCTCTGGCTTCTTGTTTTATCCATTTTGTCCTACTTTGCGGCTTCCAATCGTCTTCAAAAGACGCGCGTATGGCTTGCCGTTCCCGCCACAAGTGGTAGTGCTTGGCACCGCTAGGTAGTAATCAACTAACCGCGTAAACGCGGTAAGAAACAAGAATACGACGATCTGTAGTGGCACATGACGTTCTATGACAGACTATTAATAGAAACTATGATTGATTGGCGATTTTCATTCATTACCGAAGATCTTCTATAATTATCTTCTACGATGATCTGATGTTAATTCGACGGCGATGGATCAACGAATTAAATGGGACGGGGTGAGCTAGTGTACTATAAAATTAAACTCACTGACCTTCTATATATAGAAGATATATAGAGGTCAGTGATTGAACTGAATTGACTGACTAACTGTGGACTATGTTATGACAGTTTTATTAAAATAATAATAAAAACAATTTATTTACTATTTACAATGATCGCAGCAGTGCAATATTATTTACGCTAATTAAACTATATTACCAGTTAGATTATTTCTTTTCTTTTCTCATTTCTTGTCGAGAGCTCTTCTTTGGCCGCGAATTTATTCAGTTCGCCGGCTAGATGCTCGTCTTACATCCCCGCGGTTGATCTCGCACATCCGATGATCTCCCACGCGGGCTTGAAGCGCGCTGATGGGTTACGCGCGTGTGCGGGGCTAAACCGGGGAACTCACTAGACGGACTTGCCACGGGCATGTCTGCAAACATGCCTGCCGGACTTCGCTACTATAGGTCTTTGCAAAGTTTGATAGTGACTGTCACCGTTGGTATGGCAAATTTGCATGTTGAACGTCCGCGCGACCTCATTTTGTCTACGCGAGCACAGACGTGCCTGAACGTGAATGTTAACTGCGGGCTGTCTGTTTACAGACGGACACAAGAGCGACAGCAACCGGTGCAGACAGCCATTTAATATTTTGTAACGAACTTTGGAGATTTTTAATTTGCGATGTGTTTTAATGATAATAAAATATTCTGGGAAGAGTTTATACGACTCTATATCCATGTGCAAGTAATTGTACAACTCTCCTGTTTCATCAATTCTAATTCTTTATGTAAATTGATATGGCTAAACTTATTTCTATTTTTATACTATTTTTTGCACCAAATAAATAATAAGCATTGAAAGTCTAGGTTGTCATCATAATGTGCACGCACAACTAATCACGTAGCCGGTCTAAAACAAACTAAGTGACGAGTTAGTGTAGGTGTGTATGTGTAGTGTATTGCGGTTTGCGGCGATAGACATGCCCGGACAAATAGCCCGTGGGCGTGTCCGTCTGGTCAGGCCTCTGTCACTCTTGCCACCTTCGTGCAATAATTACCTAAAATCGCGAGACACCTGGGCGTTACACGCAGTCGGGGCTAGCGCGATGTAGGCGATTCAATGTTAAAGTTCTTTAACGCTGTTTACGTAAATAATTTTATATAAATACTTGTTGAAATAGTTTATGTCTAGTGTTTTGTATATTTAACTGTAGGTGTTACGGCCCTGAGTTGCCCAGACGAAGGTTGACAGGATTAGGGACCATAGTAATCCCAGCTCGGCGAGCAACAGAGGGGAGGGCCTGAATGGCCTATGGAGATTTATTATACATATGACTAGCAAGCAAACCAACTTACCTAGTTCCGGAGTAGGGTCGACCACAAGGCGTCGTCAGAGTTATGTAAAGATAGTGTGGGTGTGTATGTGTAAGAATGTTTATCATATAATCTGACTTCACCGAGGTAGGCGGCCACACCCACTGTCGTTGCACTGCGTCAAGGGAGTTGAAGGGGTGGAGTCGCAACGGAAGAGGAGTCATTACGAATCATCTCGCACGCAGACTCGACGACATCTAACCACACGAACAAGCCTTAGCACCATAAACTACGTACCCTTCGACAAATTGTACAAAAATCCGAAAAGTACAATACCGAAGCACCTAACGACCTAAGCACTATGCTCAACGAGCTCAATAGTGTCTCCCAAGCACCCAACGGATAGGTCTTAGGACGAACATTGACAAAACAAAGACAGTGTTTAATATTTATTTGTTTGGTTGTTGTTGGGAGCACTAAGTTCGAAGTGGTTGACGATTCGGCAAATTACGACACATCTTCTCTTCAGGTAAACCCCAAAACGTGAAGATTTGATTGTATAAACCAGTGCGTGTTGTCAGTGATGACTTACGGATCTGAGACTTGTTTCTTCACTGCTGGCCGTATGAAGACGCTCAAGGTCGCTCAGCGAGCTATGGGGTTTCTCTGCATTATAAACTTAGGAATGAGGATATCCAAAGTAGAACCAGAGTGAGCGATATCGCCCAACGGATTAGTAAGCTGAAGTGGCAATGAGCCGGTCATATAGTTCGAAGAACCGACAACCGATGGGGAAAAAAAGTTCTCGAGTGGCAACTTTGTACCGGTAGGCATAGTGTAGGGCGCCCCCCACTAGATGAAGTAACGACCTGGTAAGACATGCAGTAAGTCGATGGATGCAGGTGACTCGGGACCGTGCTATGTGGCATTCCTTAGAGGAGCCCTACGTTCAGCAGTGGATTTGTGAAGGGTTGTAGTGATGATGGTGATGATAATGATGATAATTTAAAATTCAACGAAACGTAGGTAGATGCTGCTGATTTTCGGAAACATGTTATATGAACATTTTTAATCATTTTAGAATATCATGTTATAAATTTAGTTAATTTTTGAAGTCATTCAGTTTCGTGCACTAAACTAGGTTTTTAATCTTTTTAACGCTTACTGAATAATCAATTTTGGATAGTCCTCGTAAGGAAAATGTACATTACTAACTAACGTACATAATTACAAATCAAACTTGGTCACGCGTTTTTGGGTTCACTAAAGCTAGTCCCCCGATTTTTTTTTATATTTATATTTTAACATTTCGTAATCATATATCGTTAGTTAGTAGTTTGTGTTTGATTGTTCTCTATCAATAATTGTTTGTTCATCAATAATTTATTTAAAAAAAATAATTAAAAAATCTGCCTTATAGATAGCCCCCTACTCCAATTTATAATTACTATCGTTATTATTGCTCTTTATATATTCACTAATATTTGTTATTTGATAAAATACGTTTGTTCTATCAAAAATGTGTCTATTTGTCGCTTTGAATTAAACCAAAGGAGACGGCGTCGTAAGGCATACCCCTCTGTAAAAGGTACGAGAGTCCGACTCATAGCCGTTATATAAAACTGGTTGCTCTGTGTCGTGCACTATTACGCAAGTGGTCGTGTCAGTCAATTGAGCTCCGACGAAAATGCCGCAGTCAAATATTTTTTGTTTAATTGACAATTTTATTTTAGCTACATAATTATACAGACGTACCTGTACTGCGCATGCGTCAATGCTATGTTTAAAGCGCGCGTATTCGGGCTCTCGGGTCGTCTACACGCCAGTTTATTCTAAGATTTGAGTATTAAACCAACTGGAGAGGCCATGCGCGTTAATTCCTAAACAAAGAAGTCTGTCAATGTCAGGGAGGCGCAAGAAAACACACTACTGTATACTTCACTACAAATGTAATATTGAATCGGGTCTCTGCACACGCATGCTACAGCATTTGTGTTTGTGTTCATTGCATTTACACATACCAAATTGTACACGTGTCGATGCACTGGAGCTGCTGTCTACATGCGTGAGCAACGTAAGGCGAGGACTATATCGACATTATTTATCGATAAACAAATCATCATAGTCCGCATAAGTTCAGCGTTGGTAAAAGTGATTTTAAGTAATTTTTTCATTAATTACCTACAGCCCTTCACAAGTCCGCTGCTGAACATAGGCCTCCCACAGGTGGTCCCACAAAGCACGGTTCTGATCCACCTGCATCCATCAATTTCATGTCCTGTCTTACTAGGTCGTCACTCCATCTATTGGGAGGTAGCCCGGCTTTAACCCACCAGTACGAGGCTGCCACTCGAGAACCCTTTTTCCCCCCATCAGCTGTCGATTCTTCGTATTATATGGCTGACCCATTGCCACTTCAGCTTACTAATCCGTTGGGCTATGTCGGGCTCTCTGGTTCTACTGTAAATATCACTATTTTCATGTTTATCACGCAGAAAACCCTGAGGATAGCCCACTCCATAGCTCGCTGAGCGACCTAGAATGCCTTATACGGCCAGCAGTGAAGGGGTTTTTAGTATTATATAAAATTATGATTTTATTAGTAAATATGGATATGGCCAGCCCATTTTTGAAAGCAAAAAAAAAAGATCAAACTCAGATTTTAATTCAAATTTAATACAAAAGTTGGCTATGGGTACTTTCCACGTTGTTTTTATACCGAGCAATAAAAACACTAATGCGTCAGTAGCTTCGCGGAAATTATCGGATATAATTTCAAATCCGTAGTAGACATAGCCACAATGCCTTTGGTTGCTAGCATGGTTTCATTAACTGCTTAATTTTCATTTCATCCATGACCAAGGTACAATAAAAACGTTTTTTTAATTTAATTTTCCTTGGTGTACAGTCCGTTCGCTTAGATAGGGTCGTTTTTGAGCCGCACCACCTCAGCACGTGCCGCATTTTGTCAAAGGTGACATTGAAGGCGACATTAAAATTCGTACTGTAAAGAACCCGAAACGTCAGGAACGTTAACGAGATAAAATTCGTAAAATTAGTTTCATTTAATGTGGAGTGTCCCCGTAAATATAAGAAGTCATAATTGTAAACTTGTCCAAATTCTAAAATATTTTCAAGAAGAATAATATTGGAGTCAGGGGTAATAATAAAACTATTAAATCTACTGATATAATTACAGCTGGACATTACCTCCTACAAGTTCAAGGTTGATACAATAGTATCGGCTAACTTTCTTTTATCGATAACTTGGGATATGAAATATGATTTATTAAAATTTCCTACGCGGATGATACCGCAGTAATATTTACTGGTGTCTCTTGGGATTCTGTTCGTAGATCTGCTGAGGAAGGTCTTGCTAGGATCGCTAAGTGGCTGAACACTAACTTACTTACTTTAAATACTTTGAAAATTAGTTATATATGTTTGAGATATCATATTCTAATTCAGCCTAATATTGATTTTCAAATTAAACTTCACACATGCTATAACCTTTTATGTACTAGTTGTATTTAAGAGTCATTATAGTTGACCAACATTTGTCATAGCATAGACACATTGAATTAATTATGAATAGACCTAGGAAACTTTTATGAACATTTAAAACACTAAGACGAAAAAGTTACTATACCAAATATACCTACATAATTGCTTTGGCTCAATATATCTTGGTATATTATATTCCTGTATGGAGTGGAGCTACAAAAACCAAATCTCTAGAAGTTGAAAGAGCACAGAGAAATTTATTAAAAATTATGCTTTCTAAACTAACAAGATACCCTACAGAAGATCTTCATGGCTTAAGTAATGTACTTAGTGTTAGGAAACCGTACATCTTATATTAAGTTGTAAGACGGCGTAAAGATATAAAGTTTAACTGTTGTATTTTAGCCAAAAGAAGGAAAAATCTAGTGGTTACAGCTGTCGCTGTTGAAACTGTTTTAGCAAGAAGGCAATATGAAAAACAGTCAGCGACTCTATACAACGCCGTTCCAATAGCAAATGCAAATATGTTTTAACCGAATGATTATTTCATAAAAGCTATGATGATACTAAGAATCTTTTAAGCAATATGAAATAATGTAATTTATTTATAACACACACACAGACACACACACATGCGCGCGTGCGTGCCCGTACGTGTGCGAACTTACTCACTCATTCATAGACACACACCCATTCACTCACTCACACACGCGCGCGCGCGCACGCGTGCGCTTATATATAACTTTGGCGTGAATATCATTATTTTTTATTTTAATATTATAGTTAATTATTATGTAAAGACCATGGAAATGGTAATGTAAGTGCTATGGAAGAGTGGAGTCCCCTAACACAGGTTTTTATACTTAAAAGGAGACCTCATTCCCGGTTATAGTTTATGTATGACAGCTTACTTAATAAACTATTGTTGCGAGCCATAATTGATGCCTCTAGCGCCATCTATTGTCGGGAGCAGTGTGAGGAGAGCTTTCTAGTAAATGCAATGCCTGAACTTTATACCAACAGCGCCATCTAGTATCGAATAGAAGAATCAAGCTTCCTAGAAAGTTCCATATTCGAATTTTCTACATCTAGTCGGTTGGGACCGGTATTTACTGGAATATTCTAGATGTTCCGGTGGAAGAGGCATATATAAAGCCGTTCCTGGCCGCGACCGAGGCAGTATTGAATTGGCAATACGAGCGAAACTTTCGAAGCGAATTAAAGTCAACTGAAGTGTTAAGTGTGATTAATTATTATTGTGATTTAAATTTTAATTGGTGCTCAATAATTAAAGTGTTAATTTATGTAATTTAATCAGCAGTTTTTATTGTCACGAACCCTAAGCTCGTAATAATTAGTGTCAGAAGTGGGAAAAATTATGCCGATTTTACCGAAGGAAGACACGGAGGGTGCCCGTACCCGAAGTCAACGCCTGCAGGAGAAGGACCAGAGACGATATGGTGATGCAACGCCGCAGATGTCGGAGGGTCAGCCGCCGGCCAAGTAGGCTGGCCCGTCAGCAGCCCCTACATCTGCAGCACCTGACTTTGGTGCTCTAACGATGATGCTACAGAACAGGCTCGCCAGCCGGTGGAACAGGCTCATAGGATGGACGTGCAGCTGCAGCACTGACAAGAGGAACAGGCCTGTCGGTTGGAGGAGCAGATTCTCCTCATGAAGGACCTTTACGCTACATTTGGGAAAGAGATAAGGGAAGCGAAGGATAGGGTTGCTTAACATGATAACCGCCTGTCGGAAGCTGAAATCCGAATCGAGGAAGCTGAAACCCGAATTGACAAAGTGAACAATCGGATTGACAACGTGATGGCTGACGTGAAGAAAACGCTGGAGGAAATCACACTTGGGGATGGAATTATGGCCCCTGTGGTAGTTACAACACCTTCGCTATGCGGGTTCAAAGTGCCGCTGTTCAACGGGACTTCCTCCTGGTCGGCTTACAAAATCCAGTTCGAAGTTGTTATGAAGGCAAACGGCTGGAATAAAAGTCAGGCCATGACTGCTCTATCACTAGGCCTGCGCGATCAGGCCTTAACTGTTCTGGAAGCTCACGGTGAGGAAGTGACTCACTTGGAGCACGTCTTTCGTGCGCAGCTTAAAAATCGCGTGCAACGCAATACCGAAAACCTACAGCAGTGGGCTCTTGAGGTGGAGAAGCTGGTGTGATAAGCATAGGCAGTGATAAGCATCCGCGACCTTAAAGTCAGAGCTGCTGTGAGGCTCGGGCAACACGAGACACTCAAGGACGCCTTAGCCCATGCACTGGAGGTGAAAGCTATGCGACGGGATCATCGTTCCCATCGCGTCAGGGAGGTTCCACTACCTACAGTTCGCGACCACAATAAAAGTTACAGCCCAAGGTGCAACGGCTGTGGGGAAAGGTGCTAACGATCTCGAAAGTGTAGTGCGGCTAACAGCACTGCCCAGCAGCAGCAGGAATACGACTTTACTATAGCACACTGCAGCCGTAAATGGCATGGCAACGCAGATGCATTGTCAAGAAGACCTTATCCTGATAAGTGCAAGAGCAGTACTAGGCAAGAGGGTAAGGAAGTGGTATCTGTGAGGATTCTCAGAACAGACTACCTCAGCAACAAACGGAAGGACAGCCTACGACATGCACAGCAGGAAGATCCGGAGATCAAGCCGATTCTGGGATGGATGAAGGTCGCTACTTGCAAGCCCAAGTGGAGCGACGTCTCAGCGATGAACTCGACCACGAAAAGCTATTGGGCCCAATGGGACAGATTGCTGCTTCAGGATGAAGTTCTGTGCCGTAAATGGGAGAATGTTCGGGGAGCCGTCATTTGCAAATGATTGTTCCTAAAGCTAAAGTACTGGATATTCTACATCTGTACCATTATGATTGTTCGGGAGGCCATCTGGGAGTTAAACGAACTCTAATTAAAATCCGAGAAGGGTTTTACTGGGTCCACTGTCGAAACGACGTGCGAGGACTGGTGTCGCAAATGTACAAGTTGTGCGGCCGTAAAGGACCTCAGACTCGTAGTAGAGGTGCATTGAAGATGTATAATGTTGGTGCACCATGGGAGAGAATAGCCATTGACGTGGTGGGGCCGTTTCCGAAATGTGAAAGTGGTAACAATTATTTCATATTTGTGATGGATTACTTCACTAAGTGGCCAGAAGTATTCGCCATCCCAAATCAAGAAGCTTCAACAGTTGCAGATAAATAGTAATAGTGTTACGAGCTTAGGGTTCGTGACAATATTTTTATTAATTATTTATTTTTAAACAAATAATATAAAAATTTGCCACTTTTTGTAATACTTTATTATAAAATCTAAACAAAAATAAAAACCTGTTCGGCAGACAAATCAGAATGGGTTAATTAACTTCTCGATAGCTAAAGTTGTGGCGTACGTCACTACATTGCAGTACAGTACAGTACAGTTCGGTGAAATAATACCAGTTTAATATTACAAAAATCACATAAATTTGCAACGAAGTGGCAAGTTTTGATTCGACTCATTTGGCTTTTATTTTATATAATATTTTGATAAATACTAGTTAAATTATAATATATTCACAATCGTGTTGGGATTGAGCTGAATATTTAAATCATTTGACAAAATCCGCTGCACATCTTAATGTAATGATTATTATTCGCCACAAACTGATTTAGTTGATATGAAAAACCTTTTCGTTAGTATATTTATTTAATGTAGAAAATTTATTTATTTTAATATCGCTTATTTTTCAATTCATGAGTTATGCTGGCAGCACTTGGTATTTTACGAAAACATTCTGAAAATACGAGTTTTAACGATAATATTATGTAAAAAGTATTCACAGATGAAAATCCACGTTGTCCTTTTGTAGATTTGACAGGTTTGGTTGCTTTTTGCGTAAAAATACACTGCGATTCCGCATTTATGTCGGAGCTTCACGATCACTTGCGTAATGGCGCACGACGCGGAGCAACTAGTTTTATACAACGGCTGTGAGTCGGATTCTCGTACCTTTTACAGAGGGGTATGCCTTACGACGCCGTCTCCTTTGGTTTAATACTCAAGATTCTAAGTCTGTGGCGTGGTGTATACACGTAGACAGAGAAACCTATAGACTAATGATTAGCGTGGCCTCGAGTGAGAAAGGACGATAACGTAGTTTTAGGTTA
>DWHP01007113.1:0-11099 GCA_018247895.1 Parnassius honrathi
TGATCTGCACATCTCCGGAACCGTGCATCCTACGCAAAAACGGACCACAGATTCGTGATCAGAGCATGCCAAAACCTTTTTTTTTTTAGGTTCGTGAGTCGACGAACGTTGTACCACTTCTGACACAGTGAGCCAGAACTGGTACAACGTAACTACTTCAGCTCGACCGGAAAAGGACGATGCTCCATAGGATACGAGCGTAAAATAGCAGCTTAATGTCGGTATTTTTGTATGGGGTTCAGGGTGAAAACGCCCCTTCATTTTGATTCTTTATCGAGGTTGGATACAGATGTGTATGAGTCGTTACATTATCTGATCATCAGATGGACTGCGTGCTTGTCCTGTCCAATCTGTAAATTCATACAAGGGAATGTTTAACATTAGAAATGGCCTTAATGTCGTTTTATCATAACTAAGACGGTCAATTGATGCCATGGTCGTTGTTGATGACATAGGAGACGTCATCACTTCATCGCGCACGTGTTGCAAAAGGCGACTTACGGAAAAGCCCAGAGATTTTTGAGTAAAGGTGCTGCATGTTTCTTGCTTCAAATAAAGTGAACTTTTTCAATTATTATAAGCTAGTGTTTGACTACGATCCACTTCGATCATAAGTGTTGATGTAGCCGGATATGGAAAAACGCAACTGATTTAGCGTGACAAAAAACACCTTGAAAACACCTACGTTGTAATCAGATAGAAAAACTGCACTATATTTGCTGTACGCATGTACGATGAAGCAAACTGGTTCGAATGACTGCTAAGTCGACAACCAAAGGAAAGTGACAAGCCGAGCGTCTGGTTGTGTGATAGTGGAAAGGTGGAGTGAAAAATTAAGTTATACATTTTCTGCGCACACTCTCCAAAATGCATGCTGTAAACTTATTGGTCTGAAAAAAAAAACATAATACATAATTTAAAACTAAATTTATTAGTTGTAGATGTTACGATTCGCCTATAAAGGCAGGCAAAGGTCTTATACCACACAGCCTAGTCTGATGTCTAATTTACTCCCAAAACTCTTCTCAATATACTAATGCGTTATTTTAGAATTCCCACTACGCTAGTAGATACTCTATAGAAGCATTATTAAAATTATATTCACTAGTTGTTGTTGTTGTTGTTGTCTTATTCTATTATATTCTGGTGTAACGATTTGCTAATTATAAAAGGCAAATTTCCTATACTATTCAGCCTAGTCTGACGTGAATTTTGTTCAAACTGAAATATCTTTAATTTCCTGACTTTCTGCAGTAGTGTGACTGAAGAAAAAATTGTTCAGGATTTCAAATTCTATACTTTTAAATATTTTTCACTGCATTTGTAGACGCAAGAAAAAATTTTTAACAAAAATTTGTTTGGGAGTTCGGCATTGTCCTTTATGTTGATATCACAACGTATTTTAAAAATAATGAGTTACTTACTTAGACAAACGATATTAAATTAAACTGACTGCCCTATTGCTCCAGCGGGAGTAAGCGCGGTTGCTTATCATGGGTCCCGGGATCTAATCCCGGATCCTGCCAACATCAGTTACTAGGCCTTTCGATCAAAAAATTCCCAGCAGTGGCCTGGAGTCGATGGTTAGCGAAGTTGGCTGTTTTCACCCTCATACCTCGAAAGGCATGTAAAGCCCTGGGTCCTGCACCCGATTTCTTTTCGGTCGTATCGGATATCCATCCCATCAAACTATAAATGGGTGAGAATAGAGAGTGCACCTATGTTTGCGTACAACACACTCGTGTAATGTAATCTCGTCATTTGCTGTGAGCAAAATTCTATTTGAAGAACAATATTATTTAATCATTTAATCAAACTAGGATAATTGATTATGCAAGTTAACTTAGTAATGCCAATTTGCGGTTTGTTATAAATTCCTAAAACGTAGCTTTAATATTCTAGTATTCGAAACACTCAAATAGAGCAAAGATAATACCTTGATCCGGAGTAAGCTTTTACTGAGTTATGACGTATTAGATTACTGTAAATATCAAAGGAGAACGCACTCACATTTAACGTTTGATTTTGTACAAGATCAGTCTTACATAAAAAAGAACCGAAATAGGTAACGTCATATATATATATAAGGTTGATTTTATTTGGGTTCTTTATGTTTCTTAAGATCTTTGGTTTTATTTTTTGTACATGTTGTTTTTAAGTCCTAGACAGAAGCTTTATTTTCTAGTACTGAATGAATCACTTATTTAAATACATTAAGCACTAAAGCTCGTTACGGAGTGTACTTTTACATAGTTTACCCTTACTAAGTGTACTTTTACAGAAGTGTACTTTTTTAGTATAATTTTTACAAATTAACACATAGTCCAACTGATGGTGAGCGAATGATGCAGATCATAGACATCTACATCTATCATGATCAAAATACAATACGTTGTTACACCGAGGACTAAGATGGAATGACTCGTTACCAGTAAAGGGTCTCTTTCACCATATGTAACACACCAGTACAACTGCTGTTTCACGCTGCTATCATGTAAGAGCGTTGTTCAACCTCAGTCGAACCGACCCATTCGAGACACAATTAGGTATACCTGCAACGTGGCTCAAACACGCAAAACGATGACCGAGTTTAGTATTGAACTACTGTAAATACCAAAGGAAAAAAGTAAAAGAAGTAAATTTGCATACCATATAAGTTCCACTCGCAGGCATACATCTGAGAGAGTTTTATGGGAACGAAGTTTCCATCACGCTGCGACCAATGTCTGCTGGCTTCGCATGTCTTCTAAATATGTTTTTAATGTTTCAGACATGCTGGTTTCCTCATGATGTTTTTTATGGCCTAGCATGTGGTAAATCGACACTAAAAATTATAATTCACTACGATCGCCAAATACATTAAGTTCGTTGAGTCAATAATGCCTTATTGCATTAAGCCCGTCCATTTTATCGTTTTCTAAAAGAAATAGCAATAAAGAATAAATAAAAATAAACTTTTTTTTTGGCTTTGAATGTATGTTAAAAGTCTGTCAACGAGTTTTGGAGCGCCGTAGCGGGGTTATGAGAAAAAGCTTGTGCAGTAAGCTGCATTTCCAATTATATAAGATTGTAAGACGTGAAGAGAAAAAATATATGGGCGATAGATGGCGGTATAACCATTTTGTTAACGTCAGGCGTAAAATACTACGAGTATTTAACGGTAACAGGAAGCAGCGTCATAGGTACATAACGCCTGGTAGGTACTGCAGTCACTGATCCGTCTGCCAAACATGAGTATTAAGGCACATCCTTCCTACAATGGGAGAAAACCATTAAATGAAACTAATTTTACGGATTTAATCGTGTTTAATTTTAACTTTAGAATTTTAAACGTGGTAGAGCACCGCTGTAGTTATATTATGGTTGTAACATGAATGGGTCGGCTCGACCGGGGAAGGACCACGCTCTCACAGAATACCAGTGTAAAATAGCTGCTTAATACTGCTGTGTTTCGTATGGTGAGTGTAGAGATCCGGAGACCCCTTTTTACTGGAAACGGGGCATTCGATCTTAGTCCTCAGGGGTGACAACGCATCTACGTTTTGATTCTTAATCGAGGAAAAATGTAGATGTCTATGGGCCACAGCATCCACTTACCATCAGGTGAACTGTGTGCTCGTCACTCTTATTGTATAAAAAAAACTTTAAATAATTTATAATAAAATTTAATAGTAAATAAAGTTGAAATTAAACGCGACAAAACCCTTAAAATTAGTTTCATTTAATGTGTAGTATTTGCGTAAATATAAGAAAGCATTATGGGAGAAGCTCATGTCAAGCAGTGGACTTTTATGAAAGGATACTGGGATTGTCTACGAGAAGAAAAGGAGTAAGCTACTGCTTAAATTGAAGAAAAATTAGTCTTTCTGCACCATTATCTTTATCTTCCACTCTGATTGCGATAACTCTAGTGAACAGACATTTATCAGAAAGTTTTTTTTATTTTACAATACGGAAGTTGATTATGTACCTATGGACTACTTTAATGACCTATGATTGAGAGATTGAGACTTAAAAAAAACAAGAAAAAAATTGATTATAAAATAAAATAAATATTTTCACTTTACCAATTATCTGACCACAGTAAAACCTCTTACTTAATTATTATTAAAAGGTATTCGGCCGAATAGTAACTAAATATTCGGTATTCGACCGAATAGGATTAAAGTAGCCGAATAGACTGAATACCGAATAGTAGCCGAATATTCGTTGCAAGTCTAAATAAATATTCATTTTCATGTACAAACGAATTGAAATTTACAGAAGAATTATTTCAGTATGTAAGTAAAAGAACATGTAATCGCACTATATAATCAATCATTTTCAAAAACTTAAGTATATTTATAAAATGTATTACATTAGCGTACCTTTCTATGAAAAAGATCGATAAGTCTATATCAGACCTCTTATCAGACCTTTGACATTATATTAATAAGCGCAATTGTAATGAAATTGTAAAACAAAACTACATTAAAAATAAACGACAGTTTTCTGCCTCTTCTTCTCTCGGACAACCGGTGTTGATTATGACATTCATAAGAGTTTTAAGCAAGTTTAAATAAAATAAAATGTGAAAAGAATTCCCTTGAAGTTTATTTTGGGTAAGACTACTTTAATCATTCCTTCATTATTGCCCTTCACAAGTCCGCTGCTGAACTTAAACCTCCTCCAAGGAATGCTACAAAGCACGGCCTTGAGCCACCTGCATCCATCGACTTCCTGTATGTCTCACCAGGTCGTCACTCCGTCTAGTGAGGGACCGCCCATTAATCAGTAGAATATGTATTGTTGACATCACCATTTTGGATCTAATTTTATAAAACGAAATACCTTAATATTTGTAACTTGCGTATTTGACAAATATTCAATTAATGACATAGAACTTATGGTACACGGATTGATCGAGTCCTGCGCAAAATATAACAAAAAATTTTGAATCCTTTCAACACGTAAAAAAGCTATCAATTACCTTCACACGAAAAGGCCGCTGTGCGAACTCTTTCGCGCTACTTTCAATAAATTATTGTCTTTAGAGTTTACGAGCGAGTCTTGAGTGCCGATCATTATTTATGTCCGCAGGTAACCCGACACCTGAACTGTAAGTGCACCGACGCTACGGAATTAATAAAAATGCGCTGTACCCGAATCTACATGGCACTGTCGACGGTGTTTTTTTCTTGGGGCCGAATTAATATCTTTGATTTTTCCCATGCATGTAACAGCTACAGCTAAATGGTTACTGTGTTGAAAGGCAGATGTTTAAATAATGCACAGTCATATAAACTATGTTTGTACATATTTGGTAAATTTTTGTAACATTAAATAACAACTTACGAACATTTAGATACAAGTGAAGGGACCCTTCATTAATTTATTTATTAATCATTCGTTATAGACCATGTCAAATCTACGGTCTTACGCAACACGTACAACGGCCGCAGGCAGGTTGGTAACAGCACTTTTTTATTGTTAATGATTTGTTTTCAGGAAGATGTTAGCTGCCCATCGTCTGTTTCAGTCAACTTCTTCTTCACAATTAATAATAATAATAATGTCCTCCAGACCGAATTTCGGCCACAGCGGCCTGCCTTAACGGAGGCTAGCCATCGGCGCAGGACAGGATTATAGTGCTCAAGCGTATGCGCAAGCACAAGTGCACTCTCTATTCTCTCACTCTCATAATCCGATGGGATGGTAAACCGACACGACCGAAGAGAGATCAGGCGCAAGACCAACGGCTTTACATGCTTTCCGAGGCACGGGGAAGATGCGTATAGAATCCAAACATATCAAATGGCAAATCCCCGCGCACTGGCCACATTTTGCCAAAGCTTTATTCCATTTTCTTTTTCTTTATGCAATTAACAGTGAGAAACAAGTAGACAGCCCATCTGATGATCCTGATAATGAATATACATATCCACTCCCGATGAAGAACGAAAAAGTGATATTTACTTTTACGTAGTAGAGCCAGGCTCCAGCCTTATTATGGACGCATCAGCACGAATGGATCGGTTAGACCGTGGAAGGTCCACGCTCGTACAGAATACGAGCATGCATGCGGCAGGCAGCATAAGCTGCTCTATTTCGTTCGGTGAGTGTCGGGAACAGACGATTCATTATACTGTATTATTCATTCCATCTTAGACCTCAAAGGAGACAACGCATCACCATTTTGGTTCTTAGTCAAAGATAAATGGAGATATCTATGGGCTACAGGAACCATTTACCATCAGATGGAATTTTTGGTTCTTTGTCAACCTTATTCCAAATAAAAAAAGATGCGTTGGTACTCCTTAGGACTACGATGTGCCTCTTCAAGCGAAACGCAGCAGTATTAAAGTGCTGCTATTCTACAACATAAGCCGAAAAAAAAATATACTAAAACTTGAACTAATTACATAAAACTATGGAAAATAATATTTGTGAAGCAAAAAAAAAGCAAGAAATATGTTTTGATACTCGTGCGGTAAACCAAGCGATTTCTGATTTAGGTTTTGTAGAAATTTGATATTTTCGGACGAATATTACTCCCGGCTCAGTCCCTTTTCGCATATTGTGCGAGCCAAAGAATAATAATACGGGTGAAATAGATAAAATTTTATTCAGAACAACGTGTGCTCTAGAAAAGGGCGTTCTTTGGATTTTGTCCTTGTTTTGTGTAAAAATTTGGTGTTTTCTACAAAATATACTTTACAATGAATCCTAAATATTGCGTTAAGACATAACATAGAGTACTTTACGTAACGTCGGAGCTCGCAGGTCGGTGGACACTGGTAATATTGCCATTATCAGTCCGAAATGTGGTTTCAATGTTGCTGAATGCATTTTGCGCTAGCATTGATATCCGCCGCCCATGGACATATTATCAGCCTACCAACAACGGAGGAAGTGCAGGTGCGTTGCTGAGCTTTGAGATAAGGATGGGCTCTTATATTGTGGGTTTCTAAATTGTATCGATCTTAAAAAAACCTGCTCCCTGTTAGCTAATGCACGAGGCTGATATACTCCTTTATAAAAACATCGAGCAATAATAATAATTTTATTTGTAATTAATATAAATTAAATAAGAAATTATAAAAATGCCATTATAATTGCTCGACACCAGATTAACCTTTAATTGGTCCGTTACGTACAGGGTCAGAGAAAGCAAGGGGATTGCTTAACCGGAAGGACGTTTTAGAGTATCCCAATAAGTATAGGCTTACTGGGGACACGAAGGGCTTTGCGGTCAGAGACCATGTAATGTAAATGTTTTGTGGCTACATTTTCTATTTATTTATTTTGTAATTAATGTTTTAAAAGTTAAATTAGTACGCATAGTTTAAAAAGGCTACACATACGTAACTGATAAGTCGACACAATTTAAAAAAAAGGAATCGCCTTAATATTCTTAAATGTTACCTAATAAAAATTAACAGAACATCTTACCATTAAACTGCAGGGATAACGCAAGGGTATCTCGAATTAATTGCAATAATAAAATCTGTAGTAATAGGGCCGCCAAGATTGCTCTTAATTTTATAGGGCGACTTTTATCCCCGCTTCATATCAGATACATTATACGAAACGTTGAAAAACTTTAACTTGATAACGTGGTAAACGATACCAATTATACTAAATATGATAATTTCCTTTTAAACTTTATCAAGTCAGCGTTCTTCGAAAAATCGTAAAATTCGTAAGCGCAAAAAGTCTACGTCGTTTTTTTCTCCAGTCCCATTAAATCGAAAGATTGATGGCAAAAAGCGTCTGATAAGCAACAGACTGCTCGGAACACAGCCTGAGATGTGAAGATTCACCTTAAAAATAACGTTATCGAGATTTTACGAGAGGAAAATAACAACAATTTCCTGACAGCGAATTTTTAAAATCTTTTGATAGGTATAACCCATTTCGTCCGATGGTGTTAACAAATTACAGCGATACTATCGCTATAGGGCTGATTACTCCGTGTGCTAAAAAGATTGTACGCGTTTTATACGAGTACTTCAAGATTGTACCTTACAAGATACCGAGGTTATCTTTAATAATATTTTACGTCTTAAGAGAGTTCAATAGTCTTTCTCGTAAAAGTAGAGTATTGACGATCAGGAACACCCCATAACGTCATTCTATAGACGGCGGTATCTAATAAACCTGCAACGGCGAGTTCACCTGCGAGATGTTGAATACTCCGATCTTAAATCCTAGGTGCATTTAAAATCGCGGCACAGACGAGCGCGGCGGCAACAGCTAATCCTCATAAACATAGGAGAGGTCACCCTACAGTGGTTTGATTATGGATTAGTAATGTAAAAAATATATTTAAAAATGAAATAACCAGGCGTCTGATAATATTATTTATCAACTTGCTCGCCAAATATCACGATTAACAAACTTAAGACATGTCTATGTACAACAGGGGACTAGTTAGTGGGTTAGGGTTCCGTACTAATTATGACATATTAACTTTTTTTAAATGTTTTTTGTTTTTTTCTCAGCTTAATAAACTTTTTTATGAATTGACGTTTTTTTATTTGTTGTAAAATACATTATATTTTAGTACATAAGAAACTGAAATTTCAAATTTCTTACTAGTTCAGTTATCAAGGTCCAGGTAAGAAAAAAGTCATGAATTGGACCCTCCTAAGAAAAATATTTTTGAACCTCTAATTTATTGTTTTTTTTTTATATAATAAGGGTTAAAAACACAGTCCACCTGATGGTAAGTGGATGCTGTGGCCCATGTACATCTACATTTTTCCCCGATTAAGAATCAAAATGAAGATGCATTGTCACCCTTGAGGACTAAGATGGAATGCCTCGTTTTCATTCCAGTAAAAAGGTTCTCCGGTTTTCTACACTCACCATACGAAACACAGCAACATTGAGCTGTTATTTTACACTGGTATTCTGTAAGGGTGTGGTTCTACTCCAGTCGAGTCGAGCCATTCGTGCTACAACTCATATAGCTGCAAATTCTATTTTGGATCTACAATCTACACATATACAGAGCAACGGACAGACAGAAAGCAGAGTGACATTGAGCATGACTGTAGTTTTAAAATATAAAACCACTAATATTGTCTCTGACATCATGTAAATGAAAAACTACTTACAAACTGTGTGAATTTTATGCTGACTGTTTTATGTTACATCACAATTTGTAGCATTCCAAATAATGTGTCCAAATAACACCACGGAGAGATTCACACGTTTAAACACAATCCTTATCTGACATGGAATTTTGTGTTGTCGTTAGATAGCGGGTCCTCTAATTTTGGCGTGCGCCTGGAGTCAAATTACACACAGAAACTGCGACGTTTCACTGTACGTAATTTTCTTACGGGGAAATGAGACTTGGCAGGATGCATATATGTATCTTCTGACAAGTGAGCATTTGTGTTTTCTTATCTAGTTATGTGTATGTTTACGTTATTTGATCTAGTACACATCTAGTCACATCAATCAAGGATGAAAGAGCCTACATATCAACATATTTTTTCAAACAAGGAAAAACAAACGTCTACCTCATAGTAAGTAAACGCTCTTGTTCATAGACCCCCTTATCTACCTGTGACTACGAATACAAAAACGGGTGCATTACTCCTGACTAGCTGTTCCCCGCGACTTCGCCCGCGTATAATTTGATGTTTTAATTTTTTTGCGCGGATCCCTAATTTAAACAAATGTAGCCTAAGTTACTTGTCATAACATTAGCTATCTGTCAGTGAAAGTCCCGGCGTCATTGGTCCAGCCTTTTCGAAAATTGGCCGAAACAAATACAGATTTTTTAAATTTTTTTTTGTTATAAGTGCCGTATATACTTTCAATATGCATTTAGTACAAAGCTGTTATTTTTATATTACAAACAAAAACAAACACTTAATTTTTTTATTTGTATGTATAGATGACTACGACGAAATGTCCAGAAAAGTTCTCCAGTTGCAGTCACACAACAGTATTACGATGCTATTTTACGCTGGTATTCTGTGCTAGGTCATTTTACGTCCATTCTGTGGTGCAGCCAAAATACAGCTGCGTAGTACTATATTTGGAACAGTTCTAGATTTTAGTATTAATTGAACAAAGTCAAGCGCATAGCATATTTTCCTTTAGTTTCGACGTATTTTGGCACATAACATCGGCCAGTGGAGATAGAATCAATAAAATTGGCCGGTGCATCGATCGGCGGGAATGCCGTCCGATCATCAGTAATTATATGTTTCATAATTACTATGAGAGGTTCAATAACAGGTTGCCCTATGTTGAACTGATGGCGGGTGCTGATTCCTTCACTTAAAGATAAAATATTAAAAAACCGAATTTTCGGGACCCGTTAGTAAGTATAACTTTATCAGTTTAGGTAAAGAGTTGTTTTTATTTCTGTGATCAATAACAATGTAGCCACAATTTTAGTTACAAAATTAATCAATATGTCAATAGAAATTATAGTTCATAATTTTTTTTATAGAATAAGTGGCACAACAACAAGCACACAGTTCACTGGACGGTAAGTGGACGCTGTAGACCATAGACATCCACATTTATATTCAATTAAGAATCAAAATACAGACGAGTTGCCAGCCCTGAGGACTGTGATGGAATACTTCGTTTCCACTAAAAAAGGTCTCCGATTCTCTACAATCACCATACAAAACACAGCAATACGAAGCTGCTATTTTACGCTAGTATTCTGTAAGAACGTAGTCCTACCCAGGTCGAGCCGACCCATTCGTGCTTTAACCACAAAAAACTGCCGCATGGCTCTACCATGTAAATAATAATGATAATTAATATGTACGTAACAGGTAGGACTGGTAAGAGATTCTAGAAGACGATGAAGGTGAATCAGGACCGTGCTTTGTGGTATTCCATATGACATATATGTGTTTAGCAGTGGACTTGTGAAGGGATGTAATGAAATAATGAATGATTGGAAAAACAGATGATGTAGGACTTCATTTAATAAATCATTATTGGTATAAGTAGTCAATATGTTCGCAAAATATTAGAAATAGCGTTTTGTGCAATTTCGGATAAATAATTTAACTCTAATTTAGTACCACATCATGAATAACGATAGAGCATAGATAATGAAATCTAAAGAATATTCA
>DWHP01007114.1:0-11099 GCA_018247895.1 Parnassius honrathi
GGTAAGGCATGTTGGGACCGGCGCACTCATCGCCGGCGTAGCGTATCTCGCAGAGGCAGGTGCCGTTCATGCAGTCGTAGTGTTGAGGCGTATACTCACAAGCGTGGTAAGGCATGTTGGGGTTGGCGCACTCGTTGCCAGCATAGCGTATCTCGCAGAGGCAGGTGCCGTTCATGTAGTCGTAGTGTCGGAGCGTATACTCACAGGCGTGGTAAGGCATGTTGGGGTCGGTGCACTCGTTGCCAGCATAGCGTATCTCGCAGAGGCAGGTGCCAGTCATGTAGTCGTAGTGTCGGAGCGCATACTCACAGGCGTGGTAAGGCATGTTGGGGTCGGCGCACTCGCTGCCAGCATAGCGTATCTCGCAGAGGCAGGTGCCGTTCATGTAGTCGTAGTGTCGGAGCGTATACTCACAGGCGTAGTAAGGCATGTTGGGGTCGGCGCACTCGTTGCCAGCATAGCGTATCTCACAGAGGCAGGTGCCGTTCATGCAGTCGTAATGTTGGGCCGTATACTCACAGGCGTGGTAAGGCATGTTGGGACCGGCGCACTCATCGCCGGCGTAGCGTATCTCGCAGAGGCAGGTGCCGTTCATGCAGTCGCCGCGGCCGCTGCAGCCCAGCGCGCAGCCCGCGCCGCGCGCCGCCGCCGTCATCACGTCCGCGTAGTACGCTAAGAGCGAGCGCATCTTACACGCGACGCCGTGCGCCGCTCAACTGCACTGAAATCAAATTATATCAAATTAGTTATTAAGGCGACGTGGCACTACTTCTTAACTTAAGAAATGAATACTTCATTAGAATCGTTGTAATTTAAAACTTAATGAAACGAAAAAGCAACACTAAAAAGAGACAAACATATACATCTATAGGATTTAGCTTGCAAGAGAATGAGATAGAATACAGTATACAGTGTTTCAGTGTTTCCTATTATCGCGGTCTCCTTTTCACATCCACCGCGTGCGAACTGCACACATGTTTATTATTTTCCAGTCTGTGGAGACACAATTTTCATTTAAATAAACTAGTTTTTAACGATTTTATCGTGTTTATTAACTTACTATATATTCCCGACGTTTCGAGTACTTTACAGCACCCGTGGTCACGAGGAGAACTGAGGTTTTCGACGTCCCATGTCATAGTTAATAGATCATTACACAGATTTACAGTATGGTATCGCTGTATTTTTATTTTATTTGTTTAAAAAAATGATGCCCCAAGCTCAACAATTTTTTTATAAACCGTCGCGCACAATAAAAACACATTTGAGTCCTGATCCAGCTACGTCAAGTATTCTACGCTCTACGTCAAATTACTTAGTATTTCCGCAAATATTCAGAGATTTCGTCAATTACTTAATTTTGTTTAACAAATGGTGCCCCCGGCTCCACGATTTTTTTTATAAAGTCCGACTCATCTAAGACACACATTTGGGCCCTGATCCAGCTTGATTTCCGCGTCAAACAGAAACAAACTTTTTTATTCAATATACATTATAAATAATACTTATTGAGTCACTTTTTTTTAATTTACCACTGGTTCGTAAAAAAACCTCTGTCCTGGGAAGAACCAGTAAGAAACCCAGCGGGACTACTTTTTTTAAATAACAGCTTACAGTCATGTATGTTGTTAACATTAACAACACAAGACAAGTTAGAAATAGCTTGGTAGCGATCACCCTCCCCAGGGGTTATTACGAGTATCATCCATAAAGTATTTATTTTCACCGATTTTCAGAGGTTTAGTCGATTATTTATTTTAAGATTTGCTTAAAATATGGTGCACCGGTCTAAACACTTATTTTATAAACTACCGCAAACAAGAGAAACACATTTGAGCCCTAATCAGCTCAATTTCCACGTCAAAGTATTTATTTCCGCAAGTACTCATTTTGTCAATTATTTATTTAGTTTGGTAGAACGAATGGTGCCCCCGGCTCTCTCGATCGATTTTTTCCTAAGGCCCGACGCATCTAAGACCATTTAGGCTCCGATCCAGCTCCATTTCTACGTCAAAGTCAAAAAAAAACAATATAATTTAAAAACCACTGCAGCCCCACTATCATGGTGTGTCCCGTGTCAAAAACTAACAGACTAATGATCACGGTTACGATGATAATACAAGAATGAAATAAAAAAGTCAGTCAGTAGATTTCGAATAATTGCATTTTGATTACCTTTTTTTCCCTCCGTACCATTAATAGCGTATATTTTAACAACAAAATATGTTGCATGTCCGTACATATTTAACTAAAAATTATTAAGCAGTTTGATAAGTTATTTGCACAGATATTACATGTATATGTATATTTCACACTAATCTCGACTTATATTTAGTGAGATAATTCAGAAAAGCAAAATCGTATGGAAATCGTTGTTTAACTAATACCATTTCAATGACAAAATCGATAAAGTTTACATGCGATTAATATTGTTTAATTGACATTGATTGATATTGAAAATAACCGTGCTTGTATAAAAACTTGTTGAAGAATTAAAGTTTCAATAACTTTAAGTAAAGATATTTCTAATATTGATAATAAAGTTGATTTTGCATTGAAAGGGTGCCTGATCTTTTGCGTAATATATTTCTCCGCAAGCGCAGGGATCGAGTTTAATGTACTTTCCTGTTTACATTTTACACCGTTACTCATTAGTTTACGTACGTTGTTCAGGAGATACTTAAAGTATTCTGGAGTATAAATTAAAAAATGAGGTCCTTCTCATAGGAGCAGATTACTTTTTATAGCTTTTGTACGCCTTACCCAATGCTTGTTTTTTCATAAAAAAGTAACAACTTGCACAGATGGATAAATAATTGCTAATACATGAGTTGTTAAGAAACCGTATTTGTAACCTAAGTCTACGAGGGAATACAACGACAACAAACCAACTACCAAGATAATATATTCTTTCACATGAGTAATATAATGTTTTGTAATAATTGCCACAACTTGACCGACTTTATACCTACCGATGGGGAAGAAAGTCAACTTACCAAGAGATGCAGAAAGTCAACGGCTGCAGGTGGCACAGTACCGTGCCTTATGGCCTTCCTTGTAAGAGGCCTATATTAAGGATATAATAAGAAGAATGCTTCACATTACCAATAATCATGTTAACCATTTCAAGTACGTTTAACATGCTTATTATTACACTACGTACTATAGGAGTGGTTCACGACAGGTAGGTAATCTTCTGCCGCTATTGAACTTATTATACAGACAATATATCAGTTTGCATCATTAAACACGTGACGTTGTTAATACAAAATCGGAGTAACAACATTGCTATTGTATTGTAATTACTAATCCTTTCGGATATTGAATTCTATTGTATTGAAATGTGTAGTATTTGATATTCAAATCTAGAGGTGTTCTTTGCGCGTACAATTTACGATGTATTTAATGTAAGTTGTTAAAGCAAAGTTATAGCCTATATTACACGTCTCACTATTCAAGAGCTTCCTCTTATTTCGTCTTTGAAATATTTTTATATTGCTTAGAAATGCAGTTTTCCTCCATTGATATACAAAAAAGTTTCCTCATGTGTTTTCCTTCCCCGCCATTGGTAAACCAGCATTAAAATAGCATTTAATAATTTTATTGATGCCGGCGGGTATCGAAGTGGGGTTGCTGGCGTACATAGAAATATTATTATTATATCTATGCCGGCGTACCTTAAAATTTACGGCGAGCGCCTAACCCCTCATCTGGCACAGTTCATAGTAATATCATTCGGGTATGCATTTTTAAAACAAACAAGCTTATCAAACCCCGAAAATAAATGAATGCTGCAAAACTATCACCCCTAGTGAGATGACACACACCCCTGAGATAGTAATGGTATATATCTCATTACCGTTTAAAAAAGGGTATTCGGTTCCGTTGCTTATGTATACAAAATGTATAAGGAGCATGGATCTATACTTCCATTCTTGAATTGAGGCATATTGTCGCAGATTACTAGAGTAAATCGACATTATACTAATGTGTCCAATGAATTGGGTGGACGAGAATTAGCAACTGCATTTGGTTTCTTAATCAAGGATAGTTGTAGGCGTTTGTGAGCACCAGCACTCACTTACCGCCAGATATATTGTGAGTTCATTTAGCTCTCTTATTGTTCATATTTGTAGGGAGCATTGGAGAGAGAGGATCATCAAAGAGTTATATTTGTATTCAACACACCGTAAGTACATGAAAATTGTAAATTATGAGATCTATTTACAAGGCTATAAAAGTAACAAAGGCGTAAAAATATCTATTATTTTAATAACAAAATTCATAAATTATAATACTGTAACCACATGATGGTGACTTTTTTATAGAATAGGGTGACAAACAAGCACACAGTCCACGTGTGATGGTAAGTGGTTACGTTGGCCCATAGACATCTACGTCTACCCTCGATTATGAATCAAAATACAGATGCGTTGTCACCCAACAGGACTAAGATGGATGCCTCATTTCCAATAAAAGGGTCTTCGGTTCTCTACACTTACCATACGAAACACAGCAGCATTAAGCTGTTATTTTACGCTGGTATTCTGTGAGAGGGTGGTTCTTCCCCGGTCGGGTCGACCCATTCGTGCCCCAACTATACTGCTAATACGACTGCAGCATGGCTCCACCACGTATAAACTGCTCATATGTTACGATAGTTGCCAGGGAATCTAGTGGATTGATCAATATGGTACCAAAGGAAAAAGTATTTTCTGTCTTGTCCACATATTATTACTTTATAAAAGAAACATTATTTCCACAGTAGAAGTTTTCTTGTATCGTGTATCGTGGAGTTTCTTGTAATTTACTTTTTTTGATTTAACATGATTTATTAAACCTTTGGGCATCCTCCTGCAGCCAACATTGGGTATTGGCGTAGTGTGATACTGTTATAATAACGACCCCCAGAACGAATTCTGGTAACAGCGGCAAATTTTCAATCTCCAATGAGACTGTCATTGGAGATTGAAAATTTGCGCAGAATAAGATTATAGTGCCCGAGTGTATGCAAGCATAAGTGCGCTCTATACTCCCTCACTTTACACTTATGGTCCGTTTAGAATGTAATTCGACACTACCAGAAATAGGTCAGGCCCAGGAAAAACGAATTTACGTGGTTTCCGATGACTCCGGGCTGCTGCTACCGAGAATTTGTAGGCAAAGTTCTAATGAACTAGAATCGAACCCGGGATCTCAATTTCAGCAGCCACGTTCACGATCACCACATTAATGAAACAGGAAATAAGTAAATAGCAGCAGATTTAAAATAATTATAATTATTAAATGTAATGAATAATGGTGTATTACATAAAATTCTATAAAAATATAAAAACATATTAGATAATATATAATATTTTATGACTATCAAAAATACATTTAAGATTAAAGGCGACGTTAATGTACGAAGATAAGATTCACGAACTGCGATATTTAGATTTCATCATGTATAAGTCACGTTTTTAATGTAATTAAACATTTGACGACGCATTTTTATATGATAAGGTTGACAAACGTGAACACGGTCTCGGCAGGTGGTAAGTGGATTCAGTGGCGCATGGGCGTACATCTATGCTCGATTAAGAATCAAAATGCTGATGTGTTGACAATACTGGAAACTAAGACGGAATGTCTCGTTTCCAGTAAAAGGAGTCATTTTTATAGTCATATAAACGTCATTTTCACAGTCATAAAAACAAATTGATTGAATTCTTGTTAGAAGGGTCGTTGCTTCGCTTCATCGCGTTGTGATAGCGATATATAGGCCGTTCGTATACTATAATTTATCTCTTGCTTTGTCCTACTTCCTTCAATTCATTCTGAACTAAGACCTGGAAACCCCTATGCCCGATAGATGGTGATTTAACCTTTTGTATACCTACTATTGGTATTATTTATAATAGTCACCGTGAAGTGCAGGTGTAAGAATATCTACTAATATAGTATCCCCGTATCGACCTGTGGGAGTCATAAGAGTTAAGAGGCGTTGAAGGCAGGGGAGATGGACAACAGCGACTTCCTAGTAATAATTGCAAAATAATAAACTGCTAAGCTGCCTTGCCAAGCACGCCGACTATGGTATATGCCCTTAGTGAGCTTGGGAATATCTACGGACTTATCAGAAAACGGTCAAGTACTTAAAATAATTGCTGTTTACAAAGGTGCATCAAGTATGACAACAATCTGATCATGTTCACATTGACCGCGACTAGGAATGCCAGGTTGGAAGACCGACCACAATATCTGGAATAACTTTAAAAATGTCGGCAGGTTAGGGTTGTCGTCGGGAGAAATATATTAAAAAAATAAACATGTAAAATAAAAAGTTACGTTTTTTAAATTGATAGGCTACAAAAATACTTAACGTTGTTGACACATAACTAATTTAAGTACACTTAATTTTTTGGTTGCCACATGTATTTCATATTGGGCGCATACTGCGTTCACCAAATTATATCCTTTAGTAGTTAATTACACCTCGCAGCGCCAGTGAATCAAGCCGATCGGAAAGCACTCGATCGTCGACAATTCGAGCCGCTCTGCACTGGATGCGGTCAACTGGAAGGAGCTGGTACTGGGGAGCCCCAGCCCAGAGATGGGAACAGTATTCCATGTGCAGCCGAACCTGCTCCTTGTAAAGTTGCAGGCGGTGTGCCGGCATGAAATACTGCCCCGTTCTGCTGAGCACGCCAAGCTTTTTAGAGGCCAACTTGGCCTTCTCTTCCAAATAACCACGAAACTGCACGTCACTCGATATGTCGACGCCGAGGATACCGATACTGGCTGAGGCAACAAGAGGAGTGCCTTGAAACTGGGGAGATACGACAAAGGGGTTCTTTTAGCGGTAAACGCGTAAACGTGTGTCTTTTGAGGGATAAACTGGACTAGATTTAGTTAACCCCAATCCGAGACTCTGTTCAGCAAAGACTCGACTTCAGACACAAATTTATCCCGGTACTCGGAGACGTTTTCCCGAGAAACAATGGCACGGCCGGTGTACAGAGCATCACCAGTGCTGTCGTCTGCATAGCAATTAATGTTACGAGTTTGCAACATATCAGAAGAAAGATTAGAAGAAGAAGAAACAGCGTTGGCGATAGCACGCAGCTTTGTGGAACACTAGTAGGCATGTAATCTTCTGTATGTAATAAATCTGGAGCTTGCACCGTCAACAACGACCTTGCTACTCCGATCTGTAAGAAAGCTGGTGATGGTTAATTGCTTGGAAAAATTACCTAAACAGTTTGCGCTTGCAAAACTTTTAAAAACCAATAATATTAAACATATCAGCCGTGTGAAATATGTAAACGTGTATAGTGTTTGTGCAGTTTAAATGTGCAGAATGTGCTGATGAGCTGATGAACAGTACACCTTTAAAGGAGATAGGACGGAGATTGCAAAAGCAATTAGAGATTCCTTTTTCATACGGTGTCATTAAGGATATTGAGCTGGAGATGACCGGAAAAGAAATGCTGAAGGTAATTTCAAGTGATTGCGGGCTATTAGGTGTAAAACGCTTAAAACGCAGAAGAATGGATGGAAAGGGATGGCAAGATAGTGAATCGATACGGTTGCAATTTAAGGGCTCATCGTTGCCAGCATCAGTATACATTTACGGTTTGAAGATTAACGTCGAGCCCTATGTCTTCCCAGTCACTCAGTGTTCGAGGTGTAGGAGGTTCGGTCATAGCTTACATGTTTGTCCCTTCAAAAAGATTGTATGCCCTAAGTGTGGAAAGGGGCATGCTAATTGTGAGACCACAACATTTAGATGTATTAACTGTATCCGGAGTTACATATCGCTGGATAGATCCTGTCCCATATTTATAAAAGGAAAGCATTTAAGGAGTTTAATTGCTGAATTCTACTGCTACCATAAAAAGGCCTCACAAATATATGTTCCTCCAGAAACTCAACCTGTACAAGTAGAACAAGAGACATCTATATTACAAACGGCTCAAAGACATCTCAACTTAATACACCTTTATATAATAATCTGCCCGAGACCATACCTGTGTCCTCTATCTCACAAAACGAAGATAGAGTAACGTCTTACGCAAGCGTAACTCGATCGGTACCGCGCTTGCGTTGTGAAAATACTTCTAACACTAATTCAATACCATTTACTTTACAACCCTGTGCTATGAAGGTTTCGCAAACTTTGCAAGCAAAATCGGAATGAAGTGTTTAAAAATCAATATATCAAAATGAACAACTAGTAATAACGAAAATGATATAGAAAGTGAGTTCCAATCAAAAAAAGAGAAAAAAGAGAGAAGAGAGAATCTTAAATCAACTTTTTATTTTAGGCAGTTACTTTCTAAGTTATATGCTATATTTACAAATTCACAAGAAGAACTTAAGAACAAAATAATTCAAGGAATGTCGTTAATTATTGAATGATTAGCACCGATGGTGGGGCAGTGCATTTGGGATTTGCCTTTTAGAAGTTTTTTCGATCTATAATAAATATTAATTACAACATAAACATTTTTTTAGTGGAATTCACCAATATAGGGCCCAAACGCACGGAATTTCACCAGCTGCTAAGTGGCGAAAAAATTCATATTGCTGCCATTTGTAGCATGCCATGCCTTGGTTGAATGCTGAAGTTATGTTCAAAATAAGGGGTTACAATATTCACCGCAGGGACCGCGATGATGTACCGTATGGTCTTTAAAGACTCGACTGATACCTATCCAAATTTCTAATCCCGGAATTGAAATATTGTGTATTAAGATTTTTAACAGTACACGTATAGATTACATGCTATATATATATATTGTCCACCTACCATACAAACTTCTCGGAATGACTGAGATCAAATATTTTCTTTTAATACTAACAAAACTTTGATTGTTGGGGACTTCAATGAGCGTCATCCAAGCTGGTCTTGTAAGGCTGATTTAAGAGGCATGAATATTTTTGACTTTTTAATTAAAAGTATTTTTTTTTATCTTGAATGATGGTACAACTAGTCGCGAACGAAATAGTACAGGATTTGTTCCCTGACATTTTTATTTTATCTTCAGATCATAAGGTAGTGATCATTTGATTGTTGAGATTAATTTATCATATTACAATAGTCAAGTAAAGTTACAGCCTATATACGTCCCACTGCTTGGCACGGGCATCCCCTCATTTCTGAAGGCATTTCTGAGAGGGTTTTAGGGCAAGGAAGTGTCCGCCGCGCTGCCCCAATGCGTGTGCGTGTGCCCCAATGCGTGGCTGCCCCAACTTCACATGTCTTCGAAATATTTTTTTTCTTATTCCTCAGACACGCAGGTTTCCTCACGATGTTTTCCTTCACCGCCGAGCACGTGGTAAATCGGCACTTAAAATTGCAACTGATAATTTCATTGGTGCCGGGGGGGATTAAACCCGGGTTACTCGCGTTCTGTTATATTTACAGCGAGCGTTAACCATCCGAGCTACCATGGGTCTTCTGAGCAACCACGACTCTTTTGAGCTACCACGGCTCTTCTGAGCTACTACGGCTCTATTACAATAGTAACTATCAATTTCTAGAGAAAAGGAACTACAAGGAAGCAAACTGGGATGGATATAGCTTATACTTAGAATATAAATTTTCATGTTTTGTTTTTATTAATAATAATCCTCAGAAAAATACGATTTATTTCTAGATATGATCAATGAAGCCGCTGATGCTCATATTTTTTTTAATAGAACCAGGCAATATCTCTCACAACATTTTTCTCTTAAAGTATATTGGAATACCAACTTATCTTAATCTGTTGCAGAAAGGCGCCTAGCTCTGACTGTATTTAGGAAAAACCCTACTCCTGTTATTTTAGATAAATTAAAAGTTAAAATCAGAATTACACTATTGCTGATTAGCAAGGCAACTAGAAAATCGTTCTCTAATTTTTGTTCTTCGATTGATGCGTCTACTACTGTACACGGGATGTGGAAAAAATAAAGGTGTTGAAAGGTTACAGGTATTTGAATACAAATAGGATTTATGTTGATCTAACAATTGAAAATGAGCTTTTACACAGTTTGACTCCAGACTTTATCATTCTGAAATACCATGTTTTTTCATCTCGTAACGTAACTGTAATTGACTCTCCTATTTCAGTAAACACAGTCAAATTCTTCGAGATGTGGCTGGACCGGTCTTTAAAATGGAATAAACATATCAAAGTTTTAGTAGGACCTGGTTGGAGAATATATATCAAGCATTTAAGAAAATTATACTGTCGTTATGAGAAGTAGACTAGATTATGCGAGTTGTTTATTCGATAATAGCTGTCAAAAGTATTCGATAATAACAAGTGGATACCACTGTTTTTCTTGGTATTACTATTGACGTTAAGTTTCAATGGGGACCCCATATATCTAAATTAGCACACAGACTTATACCCGTATTTTCAAAGAAGTAATTAATAAAGAAGTAATTAATTGTTGGTAAATAATTTCTTAGTTAAGTCATTACCTAAGGTTGGAATTCTTAATTACAAAATCTCATTCTATAGTTGAGTAACACACGAAACTTACTTGAGCTTGTTTATAAACATCGTTCTTCATTATTATGAACAAGCTAGCTGTCAAAGGTTTCAAAATAACCAACATTTCGAAGGCATAAAATTCCGTATGTTAAAACTTACGAACGACGATTAACACGAATTTTATAGCGCCGAAAATAAATATTCGTAAAACATGTCGAAGTTAGATAACGTCTAAACTTTTAAAGTAAGAAGGTTTATTTAGCAGAAATGACATAATCCCGAAAAAAGTTACATATATTTATGTATGTGAGATGGCATTATAGGGTTGTCACCCGGGTTTCTTAGCCTAACTCCGATTTATATGCCTATCGTGGCAACTTCGGTACTCCCTGAGCGCTTACTAGGCGTCAGGTTCTCAAAATTGTTATTTTAAAATTCAACTGTGAAGAAATAAAAGTAAAATAAATGGTTAATTAATTCTTGTTTTCTGTTAAAAATAATAATTATTCAATAAAATTAAATGTGTAAAAGTAAATAGTGTAAAAGTTAAATTAAGTTCATCATTCATCATTACAGCCCTTCACAAGTCCACTGCTGAACATAGGCCTCCCCCAAGGTACGCCACAAAGC
>DWHP01007115.1:0-11099 GCA_018247895.1 Parnassius honrathi
TAGTACTGTGAAGTTAATGCCGCACTGTGTGACTTTTTAAGCATAGTAGTTATAAGTAAAGCCCATAACATACGGGGGGAGGTAAAAAAGTTCGAGAAATGACAGGGAATCATAATGAATTAAACTATTTTTCCTAATCAATGTATTATCCCTTAACCCTAATACATTTATTAGATCTGTTAAATAACTTATTAATATCGTCTAAAAAAAAAAAAGATTTGTCTTGGGCGTCAATAAATGCTGAAATTGGCAACTTCACTTCATTATCGTTGCTAATTATTCCCCCACGCAGTGCTTTCATACCATTTTTGAAAACAAATAATAGTCGCTTGGAGCCAGGTCTGGGCTTTAAGGTGGGTGGCGCAGTTATTCGGAACGGCACCGGTGAATGGCAGCCGTCGCAATATAACTTGTGTGCACAGACGCATTGTCGTGCAAAAGGAGCTTGCCTTTCGTAAGCTTTCCTCGCGTTTTTTCTTTAAAAGCTTCTTTTAATTAATCTAGTGAAGGAGCGCAGTATTATTCCCCTGTGGAAACACCAAGTTACTTATAATCAATTAAAAGGATACCTTCTGTATCCCAAAAGACCTTCGCTATGATTTTTCCGGCCGATTGAGACACCTTATACTTCTTAGGAAGGGGTGTGCCTTTTTATGCCATTGCATGGACTCCTGCTTTGACTCAGGTTAATAATCCAAGTTTCATAGTCAGTTATTATTCGGGCCATATCTATCCCCTTGCTCTCCACAGCAGTCCAAAAACTCGTGACAACTTTCGACGCGCTCGTGTTTTTGATGCGCAGAAAGCGTTCTCGGAACCCATCTTGCACAGACTTTAGTCATTCCAAGGTGATGATGTTAAAAATGGTTGTTTCTGATACTCCAACTCATGCTGTAAGCTGTTTTTTCTTTAACTTGGCATCTTCCTGTACAAGTTTTTCAAATTTTCTGATTATTTTTGACGTGGTAGCCTTAATTGACCGTCCCGCTTGGGTGGATTTTCAATGGAGTCCCTCCCGTGTTCGGAAAGGGCGTGCCATTTATAAATCATAGTTTTCCCAGAAACGGAGTCTACATAAACAACCGACATCTCTTGAAAAATGGTTTGAGGTGTTCCTTGTTTGGTGAGAAAGTTAATGACGGCGTGGTATTCAATTTTCTCCATAGTGGCTAGTTACTTCCCGATTGACTTGTTTAGTCGTTGATAACTCGCTCGATAAAGGTAATGACCCGATTTGGGTGAAACTTGATATGTACTAACAATTATTAATTCAAATAGCGCCTACTAGGATGAGTAAACTCTCATTCCCTCGCCAACCCCGCTATTCCGCAAAGTTTTCGACCTCCCCTCGTATGTCCCACGACTGCGCACATACAGGAGGTATGATCATTTTCTAAGAAGTTTTAAATCTAGGTAGTATCCGCCACGCGGCCCGAATTTGCGTTGGCAGATTCAATATATCTTAGATACATTGACGTGGTAGAACTATGATGCAGCTATATGATGGTTGTAGCACATATGGGTCGGCACGACTGATGTAGGGACACGCTCTCACAGAATACCGGCCTAAAATAGAAGGCGACAGAGAAAAACAAACCAGAAGATGAGCAGCACAACTAAAACCATAAAACTGTGGTTGCCGACCCGCTTATGAAGCATGGCAACTTTTTTTATAGGATAGGGTGGCCCATAAACATCTACATCTATCCCCGATTACGAATCAAAACGCATATGCGTTGTCAGTTGTCACCCGTGAGGACTAAGATGGAATGCCTCGTTGCAGTGAAAATGGACTCTGGTTCTCTACACTCACCATATGAAACACGGCAGCATTAAACTACTATTTTACACTGGTATTCTGTGAGAGCCTGGTACTTCCTCGGTCGAGCCGACCCATTCGTGCTACAACTATACTACTAATGTAACTGCAGCATGGCTCTACCACGTATAAAACTATGGAAAATATACTCCCAGGCAATTTTCAATATATAGATAGACTGTAACTATTTGCATAGTGGGTGTTAATGGCAATGATACAAGAAACAAGAAAAAAACAAAAGCGCGCTAGATATAAGCGTAAAAAGTCGCACTTAATATGCCTCGGATAAGCGAACGTCGAGGTCAACGACTGATAACAGAAACAAATGCCAAACGTATCATCTAAGTAATGAGAGACGTAAACAGTGATTCACCGGTATTGTTTTATTATATTTTAAAACTAGCGACCCGCCTCGGCTACGCATGTGTAGGATCTATTAATGTGGCGATTTTAAGATTTAAGATATTGAAAGAATATTTATTTTTATTTTTTGAATGTTTCGTATTTGCGAAAAAATTCTGCAAGTTTATCAATAAAATATAGTTTAGATCTCTTCTGAAATTCCTCTCTATTACCGTTAGATTTAATCTGTCTAAATTTGTGTAGCACAGTATAACATTGTGGAGTTTGAGTATAAATCGAGAGTGTTTATGACCTTAATGTCCTTATGAGTAAACATTTAAAAATGTGCAGAACTCTTTAGATAAAAGTAATTCGATGACGAACACAGAATCTACATGATTTAAAAAAAAGCGATAAACGTGCACACATTCTACCTGATGGTAAGTGGACGCTGTGGCTCATAAGCGTCAATCATCGATTAAGAATCAAAATGTAGATTGATGCATTATCACCCCTGAGGACTAAGATAGAATGCGTAATTTCCGATAAAAAGAGTTTATCTTAAATGTATACCAAATCTAGGTAAGATTCTCTTATCAAGAAAACACTTAAATTTGTTAGATACGTGTTTATCGAGATATAAAAAAGGACAGACAGAGAGTGAGACGTTGCGTTTTATATTATACTAGCTTGCCAGGCAGACGTTGTTCTGCCCTTTTCGACGACCCTTTGTCATGTGCTATTAAAATCTTTAAATTCGCTAAAAAATACATAGATATTTATGCTCATGGGCAAAAAAGCTATCCTATCTCTCAAGTTGGTGCCAAACTGCAGACGGTGTGCAAATTTGATTAAAATCGGTTAAGTGGTTTAGGAGTCCATCGCGGACAAACAACGTGACACGTAATTTATATATATTAAGATGAAAAGAGTTCCTTGTTCTTTGACATCACTGAGAAACTATATTTAACTCAGATAAGGAAAATAAAATTGTCACATCTCCTATTTACGATGTCTAAAATATGAAAGGCTTATCTAATTGTCCGCCTAATCGAATGAATAATTATATTTTATATACCCGGCTATTTTTTTCCAACTTTCTTTTAATTAAAACTATAAACAAGACTTATATTTATGTTTTGTTTTAATGATAAACCTATATTTACTGGGCTTAGAATGAACGCTTCTTGAATAAAGTCCATACGATTTTTTTCTGATATTATTAGAAAGGTGCTTTTTACAAAGTTAAGTAAACATGGTAACGAGTATATCATATATTGTTCGGGCATTATACCGCCTACATTGATTTAATAGAATCAGACGTTACTTTACGAAAATCCATTATATTAAAGATATTAAAATATAAAAAAAGAATTTAACCCTTAACGGTAAACCACTGCAGAGTCTACTTCACCTAAGGATGCCCTGTGTAGAGGCGAAACACGTGTCGCATTATCGACAGTAATGTGTGTTTCCTAGTGTGTTACGAGTAGTGTTGCTGGGATTAACGGTGACGAGGATAGTGTACGCAATTGAGGAAGGGCGGGAGGTGCACTTCAAACTGGGTAAGACACGTCATTTTATATTATTACGCAAATCTTAGCTAATTAATTTTTTAACATCTTCAACCGCTTACATATTCTTTTGGCTTTGAAAAATCGTATACACACAAGCTTAAACAATCGGCCGGCTTATAATCGGAAATTCAAATAAAAAATATTCGTCCGTTTGCTGTGTCATTTTTTACTTTCAAATATTAGTAACACGACCCTTTATAAGTACTAGTATAATCCCAAGTGATGATTATCATTTTGTGTACCCCACAATCGTTTCTGAATTGCTCCATACGATAGAACAATTAAGATTTCATCACGTATCATGTTTTAATGCGTACAGCAAAGTAATAGAATAATTTGCCGGCGTCTATCTTTCCGTCCGAATACAATCCGGGCGTGTTCAAGGCGAGAGTGAATAGGCGTTTGTTACGCTAAGACAGTGCGATTTATCATCCGAGGCTGTATCATCACTTACCACCAGTGGGAGTGTGGCCAAGCACTGACTTATAAAAGTAAAAAAAGTCATTATTCACTAAAAGATGCGACATGACAACGATACGTCATACCAATGACATTATAATGTCTTTTAAGACCGAATTTCGGTCACGGCGAACATTTGTGACGGAGACTATCCTGCGCAGGACAGGCTTATAGTTCCAGAGCGTGTACACGGGCGTACGCAGGGTGGTAATTCAATATGACCGGGGAGAGATCAGGCGCAAGAGCAATGGGTTTACGTGCTTTCCGAGGCACGACGGTGAAATACCGCCAACTTCCTTACTCCGGGGTCCTACCGAGAATATCTTGACTGACAAACCCAATAATTGATTTTGGCCCGACCCGAGTTTCGAACCTTCATGATCAACAACCACGTTTACGACCATTAGATCAACGAGGCATGCATGTTTCAACAGTACATAATTCATGTGTATATTATACTAGCGATCCCTCCCTGGCTTCACATGGGTGATTTTTAGATTTCGACAACTGTGTAATTTACCGAACCCAATTTAGATCCAGGGATCCTTTCAAATGCACACAAAAAATTTAGGAAGCGACGAACGTAATTGGCCGCTAGAAGGCCAAAGACGAGTTTAGGCCAGAAATATATGTGCTACTTTAAAAGCTTATATTACGGAAAACGGGTGAAAATATTTTTTTTATTTAGTCATCATTTCCGTATTTCACTTAATTAAATTAAACCAAAGTTAAGCTAGATCTTGCTAGTATTCATTCCAAATTTGAACCGGTTTTAGGTGAGGATAAAGACATCAAAATATAAGTCCACCAGACGCCATTGTCGCTTTAATACGACTGTAGTGATGGGGTAATTGAATCTTCTACAATTTATATTGTGCTAATTAAACTAAAACATTAATTAAAACTACAAACAATGCGCCCATTGAGTTAAAAACTGTTATTTTGACATTAAAACAGACACTTAAATTTTATTTATTTGCATAGAAGATTGTTTTATAATATGACAAATAGAGAAAGATAAAATATTACTAAAAATAAAAAGTAGACTTTTAATATATAATACATAATAATAATCTGTATTGAATAAATAATATTCTGTTCACATTATTAGGCACGCAGAAACAAGTAAATGGCAGAGATGGCAAATACATTATTACGTATGGAGAAATAAGTGGGTAGCAGAAATCGCAAATGACGTCTTCGACGGAAGTTTATTGAACAAAAATTTGCGGTATATTGAAGTTGGGCCAAGGAGAGTAAATTTACGACCATGTGTCTATGTATAAATGTGGATATGAAAGAAGCGAAAAGGTGACAAGCGTGAAAGTTTATGTGTGTACAATAACATATTATGTTACCGGCCAAACCCTATTTCAGGCCAAACTACTTTGTCCTAGGCTAAATCGGCTTATCTAACGCGTGTCAAACATACTGGTTGAACCCAAGACAATCTAGTTTGGCCTAAATATTTTAGCTTAATTATTTTGGCCTAGGAATATATGGTTTTTGATAAGATCGGTCGAATCTGCTCTTAAACCGAGCACGCCTCGACTCTACGTAGTCTAGTCTGCCCTACCCCTGAGTGTTTTTGTAAAGCCGTAGGCGCGGAGGGAGAGTAGCCCCCGCCTGTCGTAGCAAATTGCCGGCACTTGTGCGAGCCGCAGCGGTTGAGGCTGGTCGCCGAAGGTGACCAATAAGCCAAAACTGCGGAGATGAGTCTGGGTGCCTGTGATTTACTACGCAAGGGCGAAGGGGCTGCACTTCCTGCAGCACCGAAGCTGTTGCAGAAGTAAATTTAGGTCAATAGTAGGTTAGGCTAGGTTAGATTAGATTATGTAATGATTCAATCAATTTTGCCAAGGCCAATCTAGTTCGGCCCAAAGTATTTAGGCCAAACTTTATAATATGATCTTACCCTGTGCTACACTAGTAGATAGATAGAAAATTCTTTATTGCACTCAAACAAAAACAATTTCGTACAAAGGCGAACTTAATGCCGAAAGGCATTCTCTGCTAGCTAACCTTTTGTAGTGTGGTGAGAGTTATGGGTAGAGCCGCGATAAATTTTTACCAGAGCTTTAATTAATGTATAGTTCTAATTAGTAATTGCATTTGTAAATCATAGTACACTTCATCTCATCTTATTTCAAAAAATATTATCTGGCTTGATTGCGGGGAATTAAAATGTACAAACATTTATATGTTTGCATAATATTATATTTAAATTGCTTGTTTCGTTTAAAGTAGTGAATGTATAAAAACTGTACAATATTTACGTGTTTCTTTGACTTGACACTGTATTGTACGGGGGAAGGGCCCTCCTCCCTTCTATCCGGTCTGCTTCACGTGGTTTGTCGAATAATACAGGTGTCGACAGGGAAAACTTACACACTTCTTCATAAGTAATGGGCCTACGCTGGACACGTGAGCCTTGCCCACGTGGCGGTTGTGTTACCATAATCGCCACACTTGTCAAGCGTACGAGATCCTAGTACCAGACGTTGCTTCTGACGCTGCTCTTCGTTGGTGGCTTTGGTATTCAGTATTACTGGTAGTAGTGGTAGAGCCATGCTGCAGTTATATTAGGAGTATAGTTGTAGCACGAATTGGTCGGCTCGACCGGGGAAGGACCACATTCTCACAGAATACCAGCGTAAAATAGTAGCTTATTGCTGATGTGTGTCGTATGGTGAGTGTAGAGAACCGGAGACCATTACCGTTTTTATCATAAGGTCACACGGGGCACGTGTCAAGGGCTATCGTCACGAGGGCCCCGTGACGAGAGGCATCGGTCTTATTCGCTTATGCTATACAATCTTTTTCCTATTTTAGGAAAATATAACCCGACAAAAATTTTTTTAGAGTATATGAGGGCGTTGTTCACGACATTCTGGCAAGTGCCCTGAGCAGTCATTGCTGAGATTGCCAGAAAAAGTGGCATTGATAGATTTCCTAGGTAGAAAATTTAATTGTTGTAGTGCTGAACAGTTGCCATACTATTTATAGCCCGAATATTTTTGATTTTCGGCATCCTATGTACTTATAAATCTATGAGATAAAAAATATCATTTCGAACTGTTTGATAAAAATATCACTTCAAAGGATTTAACGGCAAATGATTTATTTAATATGATTTTATTGCAAATAACTGTTACGATCCCTGTTTTTTGACAAATGAAGCCTAAATTTTAGTGTTATAAATAAAAAAGAATATACGTATTCATGTTGTTATAGAATATTATCTTTTTTGAAAGAAAGTTTAGGAAAGAAACATTAAAGTTACATTTTCCTAAGAAATTATCGTCCCCGCTATGAAATCTGTCAAATATTTTACCTCATTGTAAAATGGCGGCCCCGTGTGGCAGAAATTGTCGTATAGGTTTCATTAATGACTTATTATTTGATTTTTACCAATTAACAATAATAAATGTAATATCATAGCGGAAAAATATTTTTGTCATTCACTTTTTTTATTTTCCAACAGGGCCCCAAATCCTTGTGTGCTCAGGGGCCTCGGTACGGCCTAGGCGGCGTTGCCGGAGACCCCTTTTACTGGAAACGAGGCATTCCATGTTAATCCTCACGAGTGACAACGCATCTGCATTTTGTTTCGTATTCGAGGTAGACGTAGATGTCTATAGGCCACAGCAACCACTTACCATCAGGTGGACTGTGTGGTCGTATGTCACCCTATCCTATAAAAAAAAAATTACACTCCGATTTATTGGAGACCTCAAAAATTTCGTATAGTCTACTATTACGACGGCTGCAGAGTAAAATGGGGATGAAGAATTATCTTACGCCTTCGCCACAAAGCATTCCACCGTCAAAATTGGTCACGTGCTTTTTATAGAATCAGGGTGACAAACGAACACACTGTCCCCCTATGGATATCCTCGATTAAGAATCAAAATGCAGATTCGTTGTCAACCCCGTGGACTAATATTGAGTGCCTCGTTTCCAGTAAAAAAGTGTCCGGTTCCCTACACTCACCATACGAAGCACAGGTAACATTCTGTCCTTACCCGGTCGAGCCAACTATAATATGCATCATCGGTTGTCGCTCTACCACCTGTTAAAATAATTAGCAGTTAAACTTGCAATTAGCAATAATTACAATTCTTAAGTAAAATTTTCTGTATGAACAACAATTGAGGACCCAAAAACTCGTATCAAAAGTACGCCAGTACTTTAAACGTTTATGGTTTAGACACGATAGAAAATCTCATGAAATAATGGACTAAATTCGAATTATAAGAATGCATTTTTTTTTTCAAATCAAAATATGGTGTATATGTTTTAATATTACGAAAAACATTTAAAATGTGAAAGATAAACATACCTTAAATTAATAAACCAGTTTCCGTTATACTAACGGTAGTTACTATATAAAAATACTTCTGCGTAAAACAACAACACGCTACACTGTAACCGGTTTCACATTTGAGATATAAACATCAAATGAAATTGAATACAATGTTGATCGTCACGAACTAGCAAGGGGAATATAATTCTACATTATATCGATAGAAGAACACAAAAACTCTCTCATATTCTCGCAATTAATTGCGATGGATTACAGTAGCGAAGATGATTTTGATAATTATATCCTGGAAAGAATAAACATGCAAAGAGCGATTAGCACAAGGAAATTAATACGTGACTTTCAAAATCCTTTTGATTATTACAGTGCCAATGAATTTAAAAGTCGCTATAGGTTTTCAAATAATATCGTAATAAATATACTTCTGCCTCTAATAAATGCAGATCTTTTGAAAGTTACCAGTAGATGCCTTCCAGGCCTCCTATTTACCAGTTACTAGTGGCCTTAAGATTTTATTCATCTGGGAGTTTCCAGGTTTGGAATAATAATTCAGTTCTTTGAACTGTAAGAAAACAACGCGTGTAATTATTTGCACGAAATTGATAACGAAACATAAAATGTAATACTTACCATATTTTAGGTGATTACGCATTCATTATAGGCAAGCAACTTGTATTCATAATGAAAATTAAATGAAATTGTATAAGTAAAGTATGTTTAGAATTCAAATGACAAAACTGTCATTCAATTCAGAGTGAAGTCGCGTCACAACGTTAACCAATCACGGCGCCCATTTCAATGCTATGTGTCCGCTAGTGAGAAATATCTTACTTAGCATAGTGTTGCTGCCATACTTATGTATGTATCGTTCGTGAACACGGGTGTTGTTGTGCTACGTACGTAATGGTCACATCCATATTCAATATTTTTAATGTCTTCTAAATTGAATTTCGGTCACAGCGGCCGGTCTCAACGGATACAGACATCCGCGCGGGAGAAGATTATAGTGCACAAGAGCACGTACAAGCACGGGTGCACTTTCAGTTCCCTTAGTCTCATAGTTCAATAAGATAGAAATCGGCGAGCTGAGACACATCAAGTGCCGGATAAAAGGCTTTATGTACTTTCGCACGTACAATGGTAAATCATCGCCAACTTCCTGACTTCGAACTGCGAATGGTAATTAATCTTTTTTACCGTGGTTGTTAAAATATGTCATTGAGTGGACTGTTAAAAAAAATCAGTATCGCTGTGATAGCTTTGCACAAAGTGAATATTTAGCCGTCGGTCATTTATAACGTGCTTTAAGAGCTGGAAACTAGCCGTATGTTTGTGTAGTCGCACTATCGACCATTACAACACCAATTTTTTCGTCAAGTAATACAAAAGATCAAGGTGGTATCTTGTATGATACTGAATCCGAATGAAGAGAAATGAAGAAATGAGTTGGTATCAAGACCGATAACTTTGCACAGAAAACAAAATCTCTGCTACTTAGTAAATTGACGTAATTTTAATTATTATACCATTTATGAAATATAATAAACTAGAAATGCAGCACGGCTTGGCACGGATGATTTGAAGGGTATAGAGAGCCAGTATAACAGGCTGTGAGGCTTTCCATCTTAGTCCTCTTAGTTTAAAGTTGATTTCAGATGCCTTTACCCAGCCACTTACACAGCATTTTCCACTTACCGTCGGGTAGACTTGTAAACTCATTTGTTACTTCTTTTTTCATTTTATATATTTTACGCTGGTAAAGGGGTCGCAAACCGAGATCCCGAATCTCGAAAATACCAGGATACCGGACTGAAACGAAAGCTTTAAAATACCGGGATTGAGTGAACGGAAACCGGTATTTACGACTTTTTCTGTATTTCGTTATAAATCTATCTTAAATAATATTATGTCAAAAAAAATTAAATAGCCCACGCTTTTTGCGTGGTGGATGCTATGGCAACGCGGCTCGACTATGCAACGCAAGTCGCGCGATTACACTCTGGCGTGACTGAGAGAGAGTACCTACTCCCGAGTACTGAGCCGACGACGAATCCGCCCGCTCGCCTATACAACTAATGACGGTGCCAGTGTATTGACTAATGACACCAGCGACGCCTTGCTCATCGTATACGGTTAGCGATATTAGACGTACTCTATAAAAAAGGAAACGGTTCCCAAACTCAACTAAGAGAACTGGAAGATGACGATTCTTATGACTCTGCTTTGGAATGTTATGGAGAAGATTACTATGACGAGGGAATGGCCGGGTGTTACCATCTGCTTGGGATCCTATAATTAATAAAATTAAATCCCGAAACAAGCATACAATTGCAAGATGTCAAGATAGGCCCATTCTGCGTACATCGGACCAAAAACTAATAATTGTTAACTGAAGGTAGCCTTGTTTAACTATGACACTGGGACGGGAATATAAAATAAGTTAAAATACGCAGTAAAATTCGTCAAATTTAGTTTTTCTTCTTCTGTAGAGATATCGCTTTTTACCGGTGGTAGATTTTAACGTTCATAGAAGTTTTAGATGATGGTAAACTGAAGAATATATATGACTTTTTATAAC
>DWHP01007116.1:0-11099 GCA_018247895.1 Parnassius honrathi
TTTTAACTTTTTAGCATTCTATAATAATGATTTAAACATTAAATATTTAAACTAATAATAAAAAAGCTTCTTATTATAAAATATATTTTAGTTCGGCGTATCTACTGGCAAAGGCCTATTCAAACGATTTCCACTGTGTCCTATCTAGAACAACACTTTTTCAGTTTGGTCCATGGGTTTTTTCAGTTTTGGTCCATTGCTCTCCCTTGGATACCATTCTGTCACTCCCCTGCTCCACTTTCCCACTTTGTCGCGCATTATATATTCTGACCATCACCACTTCTGCTGATTCATTCGTTTGAGTATGTCGGTGAGTTTTGTTGAATTCCTTAGATGAATATTTCTGATCACCTCCAGTCGTTTATAGCCGGCAGCATATGCTGCAGAACTAAGTCTGCCTGCTAATTTAGACATATGGGAGCCCCATTGAAGCTTTGCGTCAATAGTAATACCAAGAAAAACAGTGGTATACACAAGATTCAATTCTTCCCCATTTAAGAGCACATTGGTATTTGATAGTTTAACATTAGGTATTATAAATTTGATACATTTTGTCTTGTTGCCATTTAAAAGCAAATTATTAACGTTAAACCAATGTACTAGTTTTAGTGGAGCATTATTTACATTGTCAAAATTAGTCGACTGTCGATTGAGTTTGAAAATTAAAGAGGTATCATCAGCAAACAATACTATATCGTGATTGTCTTCTACAAGATAAGGTAAGTCATTAATATAGACTAAGAACAGGAATAGGCCAAGAATCGAGCCCTGAGGAACGCCCATTGATACTACTGATCCGGAAGAACCTTTACCATTGATAACGACTTTTTGAGTTCTGTTATTTAAATATGGAATAATAAGTCTAAGTGCAATATTTTTGACACCGTAATGTTGAAGTTTCCCGATTAATATATAACAACATTAACGGTAACATTGTAAATCACTCTTGGTAGAATAGATATTCTTTTACGAGTTTGAGGTCTATCAAATCATATGTAATGACGGGAGCCATATTAATACTAATTATTGTCAAAGACTGCGAACTTGTTGGAACGTTTTTGTACACTTTTGCGTTATAAAGAGAAATATTACACTTGTCCGATAATAGAAACTAACTTATCCTATTTGGCGGCTTATAGAATATGCTAATGATGATCACTTCTAGATGTAGCCAACGTTTGTAGTAGTCTGTGAATTTTCATTCGGTCACCGTGACGTAGCAACTTTTAGTCGCCCAAAATTGTTTGATGTGCTGTAAATCGGCGTTCAGGTACTTACTGTAATAGAATCTTTGTGCTCTCTGCAATTGATCTGCCAAAGATATTCTCTTAGTAACTGTGACGGATAGTGCATGATTCAGAGTTTAAATATGGGTAATTTTATACACAACATGAACTACGGTGCTGATTATTCTTTTTAAATCTGGCAGTAGCAAGCAAATTAAATTGCTCTTGTCATTATCACAGACATATTTTGTTATTTACAAAAAAAAAAATTGTGTAGTATTCCATGTTCTTGTTTGTGATTTGTAATAAATAACAATAAAAAAATTGCTACTGTGTGTTGCATCTGTACATATGAATAAAGTTGAAGTGTCTGTCCGTAATTTTAAAATAGCTGGTTTTTATTAAATTCAGAGGTCTGCTATTAAGACATAAAAGCCATTTTTAAAATTTTTGTCTGTCTATCCAAGCATATCTTCTAATTGGCAGGACCAATTGTGATGAAACCTACCTATAGATAACTTAACTTACAAATAGATAGAGAGCAATTCCTGAAGGAATATTATCTTATATAAAAACTTAAAGAGATTTTTGAAGAAACAAATTGATTAAAACTATTTTTACGGATTTCGTCGCGTTTAAGTTACTTGATTTGAAATCTCCTACGTTTCGAACGCTTTCTAGCCACTGGTCCTACAAGCGATACGTAGAAAATAATTTCACAATTTTACCATCGGGCAAAGTAACTGCATTTTTAGAACATATTAATTCCATAAACTCTAAAATTTAATTTTCTATGGAGTTAGAGGCAAATAATTCTTTAGCCTTCCTAAATGTGATAGGCATCCGAAACCCTAACAACACCATAGGTCACATTGTGTATAGAAAAAAACTCATTTGAACCGATATTTAAAAGGTGAATCTCTCCATCATCCTACACAGTTAGCTACTGTGGCAAACCTTTCTTACAGAGAACACGAGGGATCTGTAACAGCAAACACCTGTCCGCCGAGCTTTAGCTAGTCAAGCAGGTTCTGCACGACAACAAGCTTCGGGTCCCACGCCTACGTCACAGTGACCGATTGAAGCCGGCCACGGTCGAGCGTGTGCCTGCTATACCACCATATGTCATATGTGCACAGACAAGATTGGCTACATCTTGAAGCGAGCTTCTATTGAAACATTCTACAAGCCGCTGAAGAAGATTAGTCAATTTTTACCATCAGTTAAGTGTCATATCCCTCTACAGGATACAGTAGTGTACAAGCTTGATTGTGAATGTGGTTTTTTTATATATAGGACAAACAAAAAGATAAATTATATAACCCATGTAAAAGAACATATATCTGACGTAAAACATCAACAAAGTTGTGGGAAGTCTGCAGCTTGTGATCATATCATAGACGGCCACCGCCGTTATATCAGATTTGATAGACCACAAATCCTCGCGAAAGAATATCGATTTCTACCAAGGATGATACGTGAGGCTATTGAAATAAAAAACATCGTAATTTCATTAAAGAAGGAGGCTCAGTGCTACCACCAGCTTGATATCACGTAATTAATAAAATTAAAACTAAACCCAACCATACCACCGCAAGACTTCAAGACACAGTAAATTCATTCTGCGTAGATCGGAGTATAAGTAATTATTAAAAAAAGCTGAAGGTACTCCGGGTTAACACTGACATCGGGACGTCAATCACCTCAGTTACCCCGTGCCCATGGGTGCAGGAAAGCACCCGAAACGTCGGGAAATAAAAATCAAGTAAATTAAACGCGATAATATCAGTAAAATTAGTTTTAATCGTTGTGTAGTGTTCGCGTGTATATAAGAAATCATTATGAAGAAAAAAAGTTCAAAAATATTGTTTGACTAAAGCTAAATAACGCTACATGAATAGATGCTATCCAGGCGAAGCCTGGGTGCGTCCCTAGTTGTGTATAATTATCAAGAAATTGTTTTGTGAAAAACCGACAACGCACTTTCACAACACTATTGTCCATAAAGATAAACGAGTGTAACGGTGTTGCTAACGCGAAATCATCGCGTGATGGGGTTGCAAACGAAAATAATTGGCGCCCCGCGGACAGACGTGCGCTAATGTTTTGATAATGACGAGTGCCATTGTCCGCGTTTGGATACGTGGGATTAACATCTTTGTTTTGCAATTTGTATGTTTTTTGTGGGGGCGATTGTGCTTTGTAAATATAGAACTAGTTGTAACAAACTAAATCAACCACTTCGATTGTATGGAATAAGTTTATAAGTTTTATATACATACGTACAAATAACATTAAAAAAAATTATGAATTGGTAATATTGCCAAGCTGTTTATTTTTAATTTCCTTTGTGGAATAATTGTACATAAAGGAAAATAGCTCTTTACATGTTAAAATTATTCCTAGGTCTTTCTACACTCATTTAAATTAAACGATCCGAATAGGTACTTTGAGAATGTATCAAATTTCTTATCTACCTACTTCACTAAATTCTATATGGTTGAATGAATTTTGGCTAGTTTTTTCTACGTACATCGTGCAATATTTTATAATAGTCCAAGGAAAACGTGATTGTGTATGAAAATATTTTTTTTATATATTCGTTTGGCATCAGGTGTTCGAACGGATGCGCTAATTGGTTAAGCTTTTGTAGCGAATAAGTCACGAGAGTTGTGTCAATCACGCACTGGTTTATTATTAGTGTCATTGTCATCTTTTATTAATTTTATAAAATAGTATCCATCTAGGTATGTATTTTATGTTTTCTGTGGATATTCTTGCTTGCTATATTTATCAAAGGAAACAAGTAACATACGCCCTTATTTATAATTGTTGATTATCGCATACGTAAATTAGGTAATAATTATCTCTACAGCTGTCTCTTTCTATATTGTCTTTTAATGAAAAGCGAGAGAGAGCAGCTTTAAACATTTCTTAAAATGAAGTCGAACTTTATGAGTGGTGTCGATAGTTCTTAAATAAATATTTAAAAAAAAACACAATAATGTTACTTACAACAATTAGTTATTTATTCTTATATATTAAAATAAATAATTGTTATATTTGATGATATCGTATATTTACAGGATTACGTCACGTTCATATAACTTATTTAAATGGATTTAGTTTTATGTAATTTTATCCGTAATAATTATATTCAAACCACCTGTAAGCTAAATATACCTGTAAGAGAAAAAAACTAATTTTCCGGGTAACCCGAACAGGGTCGTAAATTGTTTTTATTTTAGAACTACTCCACCCAAGGAGTATGTAATTACTGCGTTTTAATTCCAAGTTGCGTAACATTAAAAAAATCGCAGGCTAAAAAAACATAACAATACTGTGTAAATTATTAAACGGCAGATCATCTCACTCAGCCACTTAGGGTAAAATGACTATAAAGTGCCCGATGTTCATTTTCTATGTCGTTGGTTTTATTTTTGGGTGTAATTTTCGCGACCGTGAGTGTGACTCGACTAATATAGGCTTGGTGATGGGCAAAACAATGCCTAAATTTATAGTTTATTTAAACAAAATTTATAGGTCGTCTCGACCGGGGAAGGGCCACGTTCTCACAGAATACCAGCGTAAAATAGCAGCTTAATGCAGCTGTGTTTCATGGTGAGTGTAGAGATCCGGAAACCCTTTTTACTAGGAACGAGTGTTTCTGAAAGTTTTTACTGAAATCTTGGTCCTCGGGTGTGTCAACGCACCTGTATTTTGATTCCTGATTGACGATAGATTTAGATGTCTATGTGCCACAGGCTCGTTTGTTATCCTTATTCCACAAAAAATGCTGTCACAGAATACCTGTGTGACATATCAGCTTCTTATGCTTCTGTGTTTCGTTGGTGAGTGTAGATAATCGGAGACCCTTTTTACTGAAAACGAGGCATTTTATTTTGGTCCTCAGAACTGACAACGCATTTTGCATTTTGATTCTTTTCTTCTTCTTCGATGTAGATGTCTATGGGTCACAGCATTCATTTACCATCAAGTGGATTGTGTGCTCGTTTGTCACCCTTATTCATTAAAAACCTAACTGTTAATTTAACTTAAAAATAGATTGCATTTGCAATACAGATTGTCGTTACTTTTTTTTTTAATATAACGACATTATTTCATGCATCAAAAAACTTACGCTTTGAATATTCAAGTGATGCGCTCGTTACATTTCACTCGGCGACCGTTCGCCCAACAATAAGGCTTACTACTCATGGTAGTGTACGCACTGACAGACAGACTAACAAACGCGTCTGATGGATTGTTTTGGCTTTTCTTTACAACACATATTACATGTGTAAGATGATTATTATTTCAGTTAACAAGCTCACCGTACCATTTCTGTGGCTCGGCATTCGGTAACCGCCGTCGAAAATGAAGAATCGAAACTTTAAATATTATTTTATGTCAAAAAACGTGTTGATTGTGCTCCAACGTCTGTTGCTCTGTCTTTGATTGATTTCAAGCTAACTTTCCTTGTCTAATTTTATTTATTAAAGATAACATAAGAAATAACTTGTATCTGTTTGTATTAACTATATATTTTGTAGAAGTAAAAAAAAAACAGTTTTATAATATTGCTTTCAATAGTTAGAAAACCATATTTAACTTGTGCAAAGCGGAAACTTGACACCCTTGTATTTCTATATCTCTTTATGGTATTATCTCCGTCAATTGTTCACCTGCAAAGCGTGAATTAAGACAAATCCTGCCAAATAAGGAAGAACTATTCGACAGTTTACGAATTAATAATGAGTAGGTAATGCATTGGTATTATTCGTTTTTACGTGGTAGAGCCACGCTTCAGCTATATTATAGTTGTAGCCCGAATGAGTCGACTCGACCGGGGAAGGGCCACACTCTCACAGAATACCAGCGTAAAATAGCAGCATATTGATGCTCTGTGGTGTGTGTATTCGTGTGATGAGTGTAGAGAACCGGAGACCCTTTTTGCTGGAATCGAGGCATTGTATTTTAGTCCTCAGACAAGGCGTTTGCATTTGGATTCTTAATTGAGGATAAACGTGGATGTCTATGGGCCACAGCATCCACTTACCATCATGTGGAATGTGTGCTCGTTTGTCACCTAATGCTATAAAATTTACATTAAAATAAATGAAATAGGAACATAAATATTTGTACTATAGATTTATCTATAATTTATAAAAACACTAATAATTACAAAAGCGTACACAGTACACCTGATGGTAAGTGTATACTGTGGCCCGTAGACCTACATCTAAATCAAATATAAGTGCTTTCACATCCCCGTACTAAGACGGAATGGTGGCGCTGCATTTCATTTTATTTAACTCTTAGGGTTGACAACGCGTTGCATGATGAAATGTGTACTCATTTGTCACTCTAACTTGTGAAAAAAAAATAGAGTAACTGACATAGTTATGGTCGCTATTGTAAATTCCCTGGAGTAGTAAGACTTTTTATGTCTGTACCTTTTTAAAATTACTTTTACCTTTATTAATTGTTTAGTAATGGAAAATATTGATCTGAGTCTCAATTCTAAGAACGACAAATTAAAATGTCAGTCCGTTTACCCTTCTGTACCTTCCATCAAAAGATAGTCCTTCTGAATGTCAAAAGATTTACCTCCAACCTGCATAAAGGCATAAACAAACGAAATAAACTCTGTATCTATGCAACAAGAGACAATAATGAATGCGCGAGCGACATCTGCATGAAGCAGACGAGACATGATCAATTATTGCTATTGTTGGAAACCTACAATGCATTCACGACACGTCCTCGCACCACATTCGGATTGGATGTATTTGTTACTCGATAAAAACCCCACTCTTTAAGGAACATGCGTACAAATATTTTTGTCTCAACGCTGTTTTCATGAGGTTCTTGTTTATGTGGCCGAATTATAACTTAATTATTTTAAAGTAATGATAGAAAGTTGTGTCAGGAATCAATTTAAACTTATAAAAATATGCAAAAAAATACACGAGTACGAGAAGATAAAATTAAACAAAAAAATTTTACTAGGTATAGAAATATTTTTATTAGGTATAGAAATACATTTTTTTATAGTATGGGGTGCCAAGCGAGTACACAGTCCACCTGATGGTAATTGGTTGCTGTGGCCCATAGACATCTACATCTATCCTCGATTAAGTATCAAAATGCAGATGCGTTGCCATCCGTGAGGACTAAGATGGAATGCCTTGTTTCCAGTAAAAAGGGTCTCCGGTTCTCTACACTCATCATACGAAGCACAGCAGCATTACGCTACTATTTTACGCTGGTATTATGTGAGAGCGCGGTCCTTTCTAGTCTATAACTATAACTGCAGCAGGGCTCTACCACGTATTAAACCACGTATAATATTTAACATGGACGGCATAGATTAATTATGAGAATACGATATTTTAATATTTAATAGTAGGGACTATTTTGAAGGAAGCAGCTACATAAATATTTGGAATGTATGTCAAAGATGAGGAACTCTGATAATCCGATAGTGAATTTTAAAGTTGTCGCTAAGAATTTAAGAGCTAGACTATTCTGACTCATAGCTAAACTAATAATAATGTCCTCCAGAACGAATTTCGGTCAAAGCGGCCAGTTTCAATGGAACGTAGATATCCGCACTCTCTATTCTCTTAATCGCATAGTCCGATGGGAAAGTAATGAGAGAGAAATTAGGCGCAGGAGCTACGGCTTAACGTTTTCACACAGGGGCGAAACACCGCCAACTTCCCACCTTTGGGCTGCTACCGAGACTCTTGTCAGACAAGCCCGATAACTGATTTTAGCCCGACCTGGGATTCGAACCCAAAACCTCCTAATCAGCAACCACGTTTGCGACCATTAGACGAATTAGAGCTAAACTGATATAGATACAGATACAGCTAAACATAAAATATAATCGAGCTGACAGGTGCGTTCCCGCCAACCGCCCACTGATTGTCAACAATGCGTCTCACGCTACAATGGCGGCTTCCATTCAGTCCCACGTGTCGCGAACGACTTCATTAAATCGGATACATCTTCGAGACCGTGGGCAGATGATTTATGGCGGTCCTCGTTCTCCAGAGGCTCGTTGCCGACATGTTATTGTATTCACATCTGACAAATCTATAACACTACGGTTGTTATATTTCCATAGATTAGCAATATACCTATATAAAAAAGAAAATGATTAAGATTTTAAGTAGCGTATATAATATGGCTGAATATAGAAATTGAACTCTTAAATAAATAAGCTTTTACAACATAATTTAAAAATTGATTGCAAAGAATAACATTTTTTTAAAATTAATGTTTTGTAACTATATTAATTTTTAGATTTATTGTTTTTTTTATAATAACCTTTGTGTTAAAAAAGTAAACTTTTAACTTTTACTATCTATTAACCTTTGTGACAAAGGAGCGAGGTAAGTGGATGTAGCCCATAGACATCGTCATCTATCCTAGATTATGAATTAAAATGAAGATGCGTTATCACCCCCGAGTCCCTGAGGATTGAGATAGAATACCTCGGTTCCAGTAAAAGGGTAGTATCCGGTTCTCTCCACTTACCATGTGAAACACAACAGCATTAAGCTGCCGAAAATTATTTGCATACCATTAAGACATGAATAACCATTTTTAAATTTTGTAAGTCTGTTTGTCCGTTCTTGATAATCTTCGGGATGGCTGAATCGATTGGAACTAAACTTCAAGAACAGATATAGAGAGCAACGCCAGAAGAAAACACTTGGAATTTTTTTTTGAAAAATAAACATTGGATAAGATAAATGGTCTTTGATTTCCTTTAATCTAAATACCGCATCACATTAATAGATCATACCCAGGCGAAATTAGGGAGGGTTACGAGTATAAAATAAAATAATATACATATTAGTCTTGTAAAGATCACTCCGTACTAGTTCATTTCGGAGAGTGAACCAGTTCGTTCTATTAGTTCTATTAGCTCTGTTCGTTCATCAGCACCATTAACCTGTTTAAATTGCATCTATTTGTGTGGAATGGTTATTTCACTCAGCCACTGACTGAATTAGAGAGGCATTCGTTGGCTTTTGTCTACGCTAGTACTTTTTATTAGTCTTTGCTCTTGTCCTTGTTTGGCTACTGACCGATTCTCGAGTTACGTTTACGTTTGGTGTCGGCGGCTTGCGAGTGTAGGTGTACGAAGAGCTGTTAAACCGATTGACAATCAGCATTCAGAAACGTTTTCTTTGTGCAGTGCCAAGATACGTTTCCTAATCGTTCATCGTTCGCGAAATACACAAGACTAATACATATAAGATTGTAACAGGTTTAACGTACAGTGGTGGTGTAAGAATATCCACTCCTCATATCATGCCGTGGGTGTCGTAAAAAGCGACAGAGGGAAACAAATCAGGAGATGGATAGCAGCGTCTTCCTAATAACGAATAAAAATAAAAATAAACTGTGTTTACCAAAGCTTACCAAGCGTGGCAAATATGGCAAATATCCCCTCTATTAGACAATATATGGGAGACCTATGGTCACCAGTGGACATAAATAGCTTGTAACAGTAAAGTTAAGACTGCAACAGGTGGCATGTACTGACAAAAATGTTCAACATTCAACACAAACCGCACTTTCTCTAATCCTCTTTCCATTATAGTGTGACATGCACTTCAGCACGCCACAAAACATTATTGAAATCGCAAATCCGTCACATTCGGACAATCAAAGGCGAAACGTGCAATAGTGTTAACAAAATAACAAAACTCGAAAGCAATCGTTAGCGGTACAATCCCGACCCCCCGCCGACAAATCGGATCGACTTGTAGCAAAAGGAGTGCGAAAAAACTACCGACAGAGCTAGTGTTACCATTTGAGAGGAAGAGGAGGGACCTCAACGCTGTACCCAAGATTTTATTTTATTTTATTTATTAATTTAGGACATCAACAAGACATAACTACACGAACACAGTGTTATGAATAGTACAAATAACATAAAAGTTTATATCCAAGTGTCGTCTTAATTAAAGTTTGCCACGGCATGCAATGTGGACAACAAATATGTTTCTTAGAACTTACGACTACAAACTTATAGTATATAGATAAGTAAACTTTCATAAATACAAATAATATAGTGAATTATATATAAATAAATTATGAAATACTTTTTATTGAAATTAGTTTTTACGGATTTTATCGGTTTTTTAAGACAGTTTATGAGTGTATGTTTTTTTTGTTGAAGCACATAAAACAGATTGTACTAACTACATAAATTTTAAGTTGTATATATATTTTCTACACTGTTTGTACGAAAAACTGATTTCTTTGGACGAAGGAAACCAACCTTTAGTCAAACAAACATTTAGTAAAATATAGATTTTAACACATTTCAATTTTTTTATTTAAATCTTGCAAATCGCAAACGTGTGGTAACCCTGTGCAAAAAAACAGCAACATGGACACGAGGCAACGACAGATGCATTGAAGGTTTTGCTGCGGAAATCTTGTTATTATGACGATTTGTGGGAAGCGACTGTTTTGCAATCCTGTAATGATGGGCCACGAATTCATGACATTCGTATGAATATGAATAATATAAAAAATGTTGTTCCTTTTTATTTTATTTTAATCTAATGCATCATGCATTTTATACCAGCACTTTTAATTATTCCTCAACTAGATTTTTTACAAAACTAAAAAGACCAATGAACTTCAGCTCCTTGTACCCTTCAGAGCGCACCACAGCTATGCACGCACTGCTGCTTGGGGAGAAATAGGCAAAGAGGTATCCCTTCACTTAGCACTTCTTTTCTACCTAGAGTCCGTCTGGGTGTCTATAGTCGTATTTTTAATTAGACGAAGCCAACTGACAGTAGCTAATGTCACTTTGTAAAATAATGTTGCCATATT